>JBBPOM010000716.1:0-19470 GCA_038091455.1 Leccinum uliginosum | reverse complement strand
GAGACTGGACCCGCACGCCTCCCGCCTGACCTTTCCTTGTGCCGGGCCAGGCACCCCGGCCGTGCTTTGCCGGACATCCCCGCGGCCGGTTTGATTTAACATAAATTTTTCCGATTATCTGTACTTAGTCACACAGTTCAAGTACTATGGAAAGCGGAGACTTTTGGATCCTAACAACCGCAAACAAAAACAAACTGTCCCTTCCAATATCACACGACCTGTTGCACTTAGAAACCATGGTCGGCGGTAGCGATAGCCCCCGACGAGAGCTTTCGCAGGCTCGAAACCTGCACCCCCTGCCTCATTCAATGCGCCATCCCGAGATTTGGTCTAACGCGGTCCTAATTTAGCAGCAAACGAGTCCGACAGTGCAGGCGGCTTCTCCCTCGCACACTTGCACACCTCTGGGCTGCGCTTCGCACATCCCAGACTCCCAACGTTGCTATCTAGTGCCTCGTGTGCATAGTTCCTCACCCCCGTGTTGCATCACAGTTTCCCAAGGGCCGGGCCGAAGTAATAGCTTGCTTCGCACCTACTTATACCGTCAGCGCCAATAATTTTTCGCAGAAACTCGTCTCGTACCGGTACGCTCACCCTTTCACGTGAGCAATTACGCATAGGTCAAAATATCAAGCTCATGGACAAGCACTTCCCCATCTCCCATTCACCCCGTCAACCTCTGCCAAATCTTTGTTGGAGGTGGCTCAAAACGGTTTGCTCGCGAGGGCTGATTCCGGGCATAAGCTTTAGATTACATTCTCATGTTCTGGCTACAAATCGCGTTCGGATGTGAATCTCATTGTCAGGGTGGCGTCCTTGTCAGTCATCTGACTTGCAAGTGGGCATGAGCGCGCGGAAAAGCAATCTGGCCAAGGCAATGCTGCATAATCCCAAGGAGGAATGTGTTGCGTACCGCAGGAAGTATGCAGGCTCTGCACAGAGCCTCAAGTTTAATAGGCGTGCTGTTGCAGTCGAATCAGCACCAACAATCCTCTCTTCCACATGTTCAACATCTACTCCTTGGCTTCCTCAATTCTTGGTGGGGTTATCCTCACCCTCTTTGCAAATGCGGCTTCAGGCAAACTCCCCAGTTTGCTTAGAAAATTGGGTGATATACTAAGTTCCGGTACCGTCAGTATGTTCCCCTGTGGCATCGACTTCCTTCAAAGCTAAATTCTTATTTTACAGCGCGCCATACGCGCCGTTGCCGAAGGAGAGACCGCGAACTATAGCGAAAACCCATGACAAGGTAGGTGAATAAATATTTTGTCTGGGATGCAGGCATTCATATGCAGGGCACAAGTCATGGAAGCCTTCTCCGAAGGCACTTGGCAGCGCGAGGCATACAATGATTTCAAAAGTGTGCTTCTCGACGAAGACCTCGTATTTCCATGCATCTATGCCACCAAGGGCTTCAAGACGGATGATCAGTTGTACTTGTTCATCGATTCAGACGACCTCTCCGATCCCCGCCACATTCGGTCTCTGGCCACTGCGCGGACGGCGTACATGCCGCAGGCGCACGGCCCGGTTGGTCCGAACAGCGAAGAAGGTGCCGCACCAGAGGACAGTCGAGGAGTACAACAGATTGTTCTGGGAGCTGCTCAACGGCATAGCCAAGCTTGACACGACGCCGTGGCCCAACGATGTGCCCTGTGACATTGACACCGATAAATGGTGCCTCTGCTTCGGTGGGGAGGCATTCTTCACGTTGATCCAGACGCTCGCGCACCAAGTTCGTCGTTCGCGCTACGCACCTGGGGTTACCATCGTCTTCCAACCCAAGTGGATCTTTGACATTCTATTCTCAGCAGTGATGGAAAGCGCGCCGGAGCTCTCTCGAAGGTTCGGGCCTTGCTTGCCAAGTACGACCCCATCCCTGTCAGCCCTGAGCTCAAGAACTACGGCGACCTTGGTTCGCGGGAGTCCAAGCAGTACTTCCTGATGGACGAAAACGAGCCAGCGTCTTGCCCGTATGAGAAGCTTAGCGAATCCGAGGTGTGTTGAAAGCCTAAACGTAAGCTTATTCACATGGACCGCCGTCGAACGTGTGATTTGACATGTTCTCCTCAGCATGTGACCATATTCAGTTGGAACGCGAAGTATGCCTTTTCAGAAAGAGGAAGACAAGGGAGTTTTACTCAGGGGATTCTGGGACTTGGGTTGAGAGTCGAGTCGCATCAACTTGAAGTATGAAGTGCTTGTTTGATTGTTGGATAGTCAGTGCCAGTATCTACTACTTATTAGGTGACGTCCTTAATGTGTATCATAGGCCATAGCGCCAGCGTACGTACTCTCCCGAGGCTTTGTGTCGTATGATCATCGCATCACATGCTAGTGAGTACGAGGACCTCGCGGGGTGACTCCCCGGCGGCGGTCACGGTGACAAGTCTGCCGTAAGAAACCTCTTGATGAGAACCAATGTTTCTCTCGGAGCCTAGGTCCGAGTCATCTTTCCGCAAGGAGACGTGCGTTGCAGTCTTCTCTCCGCACTGTACTTACCGGGGCCCCGGTTTTTTGTAAAAGTTTCAAACTCTCCTCCTTATCACTGCCAACCCCTCGGCAATTGGCAGCAAGACCATTTTTTTTCGCCAATTACACGCTGGACACTATACTGAGGACATTCAGCGCATTACTGCTCCATGGATAATCAAACCTTTTCTTTATTTGATGTGTCCGACTCGAAGCTAGTCAGATACTAAGTTTTGGAGTCGTTCACTGAGCTCACGATACCGGTCGCAGCCACATTTCCGGACATCTTGGGACAAAAAAGTACAAGCGCTACTTCCAAGGTCACCAGACTTTTGACGACAACGTTCCCATCCACGCAGCTCCTGTTGAGAAGCAACCCGAACTTTCGATGTCTTCGCGAGCTACCCTAACGATGGCCCTGGATTATCTATTCGCTGATAACCAGAGAGATTTATTATCGGACCGCACGTACGAATTCACGGACTACTTCGAGGAGATGCAGAGTCAAATGAAGGAGGGGAAAACTTCATAGCGTGTTTGCTGGGTCCAGATGCCGAGCTTGGTCATGGGACGTTATGATATCACTGGCATGGAAACAAATGACAATCTTGTGTCAGACATTGAAGGTATAAATGTGAATGTTGTCATTGAATCGATCAGGCCCGCTCTTTGGAACGAACCATTGCTCCAGAACGCGGTCACGTGCGAAGGATGCCATAGAATCTTCTGACTCCCCATATTATCCTTGGCACTCAAAAGCAGTATTTGCATGTCCTCGTCCTCGTATATCATTGACGAAAATTTAGCCCTCATTTACTCCATCGAGCTTTCGTCTTTCGTCTCTCATCTTTCGCCATTTGACCCACCTACCGGACCCAAGCCACCCGCCAAGACCACTCACTCCATTTAACGATGTCCTCTACCAGGAGTGTCTCAAAGACGCAATACGGCGCAGCTACCCAGTGGACGGGGTCCACTCTGTGCGGACGTTCCTACGGGAGGGCGTCGTCTAAGCTGCAACCGCTGGTGTGCATCTCCGCTACCGCCCGACCCAGAAATGGTTCGCGATTTACACGTCATGCGCTATCTTTGTCGATGAAATGTCGGATCACTTTCCATCACAGATGGAGAATACATATCACTTCAACGACCGGTTTACTCGCACACAAGGCAGCCGCATTCTGGACGCGTTGGCGGATATCATCCACCGGGCTTCCTAATTGTATCTCCTTGCTGCTTCCCCGGGCCACTTGATCACTATGTCTACTTTGGACCTCGTCGTTGCCAATTTGAAACGAAATCGATGGAGGTATGTACTATTGTGTTGATCGATGTTGAGGATATGCCACTCATGCGATCAGTAGATATCGAACGCGGCTCAACAGTATCCTACTTACCAAAGAACATGAACGACTACATCCAAGCTATCCCCGAGATGACCCCGTTCATCCATAATGTCAAGTATGTGCCTTATCTTTCGGATCGTACGCCGAGCTTTATTGATATTGTCTTTTCGGCTGATATGTTCGCTTCCACACCTTTACGTCCAGATACCACATGGACGACTTGGGCCTAGGTATCATGTTCGGACACTCGGATTGACTGTATTCATGGATATCATATATGTGCTGTGTGGTTCCTTTGCATCCTTCTCGGGGATGGGAGTTGTTTGATACGTCATGATGTCAATGCCATGCTTCCCAATTTCTTCCTGGATTATAGATGCTTATCCAGATCACAATCTTGCTGTGCTTATGGTGTCGTGATCTGACCCGCAGTGCATCATAGAAAAATGATGTGGGTTACACGATTTACCGGGTTATGGTTATCTCGATTGTAAACGGTAACTGGACGTGGCAATTCTCAACCAAGTCTATGAAAACTAATCTGAGCCGAAGGACTCACTCGCCCATTGAATTATTGCACCCAATTATTTGACGTGTGCCGGGAGGAGCTAAGTACTACCGTGAGTAGAATGTGTCTGACTCGGACTTGCGTACACACGTTGCTAACTCTGAATCGACTCATGGGTAAAACACAACACCTTTATTGACCGAAAATGGCGAAGGAGGCCCGAGGAAGCGATTCGCCAATCAAGTGTCGTGCTGATATCTGTTGTGCGCCGCAAGAAATGTGACCCCAGTCACCTCTCCATCTGCATACTAATAAGGAGGGGTTACAATAGTAACAAGAAATCACAACTCGTAAAGACCGTAACTAAGGTTTCCCTCCGAAGGTCTTTGTCACTTACATCTCCGTCATGCAAGTTCCTAGACAACGTTACTCAGCGAATATCTTAAATATGAAGCCCAGCGACATAGAGTTGTTTTTGAGTAGTCTCGGTTTGGTCTCGGTTCCATCCGTTAACGGATGGAACCGTTTTTGAGCCTATCCCATGAAAGTCTCGTAAAAGGAGCAAGGGTATCTCCCACTTGCTGTGCAATAGTTACAGAAGTTTCCACGTCGAAGGGACCTGAACGTTGAACAACCACTATTAATTCGTCAATCATGAATCACACGTCATCTGGGTTCACCCCGGCACAACTACAAAGGATCCCGATGGCTCACGAAAGTCAGAACGGACACGGCAGCACAACATGTAGCAAAGCTCATGCAATGGAAATGAGTGTCAGGTTGGACAAAGTCATGTGGATGTAGGTACAGCTGGAATACCGCGGGCGATGAATCCGATTTGTCGCATCCAGTGCAAGGTTCCACGGGTCACGCTATGATGTGCCTTTTCACCTTTACTAACCAAACGAGAGCGCAATTGCCAACTGCTGAGGCCGGCTGTGATCGCAGCAAATCGTTGTACAACTTCATCCATGGTAGGACGTTTTGTAGGGTCCTTCTGAACCATGTCAGTTATCAGAGGGAGCATGAAGTCGAACCCGAGCATTGACTAAGACCAGGTTTTGATGTGCAGAAATACGGCATACGATTAAGGGCTCACCTCCATGAAGTCCTTCCTGATAGTATTGCCAATATAGAAGACATCAGTAGGGAAGGGATCGCAGGGAGCGTTAGAGTTTTGAAACTCGGGCACTTCCTTGTCAGCACCCCAGATCGGGATTTCCAAAGGCTTGGCGGCTGAAGTATCATAGCGACGTGATAGACCGAAATCGATTAAGAAATATTTGGGGGAGCGTTCAGTACGAGTTTTGTAGCGTGCATATCCAGACAGGTCTCGCTTCATCAAAACACTGACAGGATGGAATGCGTCGATGTAAAGACGATTCGGATCCATCATAATGTTTCTAGCAGAGCAGTCACTGCAGGAAACCAAGTTAAAGGATAAAACCTCAAAATTCAGGAGACTCACCGATGGGCAACACGGTGCTTGTGCATAAATTGAAGGCCCTACAAAAGTCAATAACCGATGAGAGACGCGAGAGAACGGCCTACCTCGAATAACTGCCGGAAACATTCCACAGCCTCACCGATTGCGCCGAAGGGGGGTTGTAAGTATCGTTGAAGCAGCGGCATAACAATAATCACATGATTTTCCTCGTCAGGGACGGATAAGACATCATAAACCGGGACGCAATGGTTAACAGTGATATCCAGCTGCTGAGAGGATAAATAACGTGCGATATCAACCTCATGAGGGTGGTAGGTTTTGTCGACTAACTTGAGCACGACATATTTGCTATCCGAAACACGTGTGCCGTCGAGTATCCTGGTGGCATACTAAGAGTTTTCTAGACGAGCCAGGCAAGACTAACAAGCTTGGTACTTACTGGAGCCGCACAACTATCCTCGCACAAGACCCAACTTTTCTTCGTCCCATGCCAAGAAGGCACCCAGTCCGGGGCATACCGAGGTCGAAGTAAGTAACCACTGTCCTTCAACCAATGATAGTGTTGTGACCACCATAGCTCCAGTTCGGAAAGCTCGCCATCCTTGGTTGTGGGCATGTCACCGAATATCGCATGTTCGCGTTGAGCAAGCAATGCCTGCTTTCCTGGACGTGTGGGCATGATCAACTTTGTGCTGTCGGTCACGCATTCAATATCTTCAAGGCTCAAAGTTTCGCTCTCAACGTGTCGTACAAATATACACAAACACATGGACCCCATAATATCGCGGAGCTATCATAGATAGACGGGAAGTAAGAAAGGCGAACCAGGGAAGAGGGGTGGAGAACTTACACGGGTCCCGCATTAAAGCAGCAATGTGAGATTTATCTGAGGTATAATCTTCCTCGGAGTCCTCCTTGATCATGTCAATGCTACTCATCCCAGCAAACCCTATTGCCGCAGGCGAAGTATACCTAGGATTCACACTGGATGAGATCGAAAAGATCATCCGCTGGTGTGAAACTGAGGAACGAAACCATCGTCCTTTGGTCCGAGAAACCAGGATTCAGTATCATAAGTTAGTGAATTGGTCAAAGTTCATTGCGAATACTAAAATCAATTTCATCAGCCTGAACCAAACGATGCAGCAGCTTGCACTGGATGACGAGAATCGATCACTGATATTCAGACCCCGTCAGTTCTTCGAACTGAAGCGCAAGAAGAAAACATTTCGTCAGGATGCGGAAGACCTATGGATTTCGACGAGGGTAACACCGTTCAAATTCTTGCTGATTTGAATGGAGCTCACTAAGAAGGCAGACAACCTCTCAAACGTTGAGGAAAAAGAACTTGTTATCAATTTCATCGGACGACCTCGAATCAGTTGGAAGTACGTCTGAATCTTACTGCTTATCCTGAGTCGGATTCCTGACACTTTAGATATTTACAAACACGAGTAGGCCAACACCTCGGGGAGAACACTCGGGTTGGGGGAATTATGATGCCAGAACCGTCTCCAGAGCAAATGAATATTCCCGATATTCAGAGAAAACTCACTGCTGCCGCAGAATTAGCACCTATTCTAGTATCCCTTGCAAATCATCATTCCGTTAAACGACTCACTTCAAACAGCCCAGAAGGAGAAACGAGTGAGTAAATGACGTCCCTCATGTGCTGATTGAATATTTGCTGTTACACTGAATCCTAACTACAGGGACATCACTGGATGACGGGGCATCATCATCCACCCAAAGTAGTGTCTCCGCTGCTTCGCCCAGTAGCCCTACCTCCAGTTTCAACCAATACCTTCATTTCAATCTCATTTACAACACCATCAACAGCAAAGATTCCGATACTAGCGGAATTACCATTAATAACGGCTCTGAGAATACTAGTGGATCCAGTACGTCTGCATCCAACGAGACAGTTGACCGAAGTTAACCTTGCTTCCGAGTCATAGCTATCGGCGATCGCACATAATCCATCTATTGACAGTCCACCATCCTAATTCTAATTATGTTACCAGGAAGGTTTCTCGTGTACTATTACCGTAACCTACAGAAATGTCATCAATAAGTTGTTCTGATCACTGTACATATAATCGAGTGGTAAGTAGTGGTTGGGAAGGAAAATTTGCATGACAACGGAGCCAAACTTCACACGGTAACAACTCCCGTCCTGGACTCTAGTGTCCCAAGGCCAGCTCTCCACCTCCACTGCCACCAGCCGTTTCGTGCAAGAGCAATACGTGGACCGTGGCCGGCAAGGACCGGTCGATAGAGAGGAGTACACCGCCCAGAAGCGGAGCGATCATCCCACCTCTACATTCGACGATGATCAGCAATCGCAATAATAACCACCATGAGCAAGAGAGGGGTGAACATACATCCGAGACAACCCCGATGCAGTCCCAATCCCTGTCCCGCGTACTTTTGAATCAAATCTATCACAGCCAATAGAAAGTTAATAGTTCGTTCTCGAGGATGGATTGGAACTCAACTTACCGAAGAACTGACATTGATGCCTACAGAAGTGACGCGGACCAAGAACTCAGTCTTGACATGCACAAAGGCTGTCGAAAAGAGTGCTGTCAATAGAGTCGTCGCTGCCAATGACCATCTTCTCCAGAGAGCGCTCTCGACCATGTACGCTCCAAGCTTCATCATCCATCTGTAAAATGACGCCACACGAGAATGGATGGACGCACCAAGGCACCCGGACATCCGCCCAACGTGAAGATCACCACGTCCCACAGATTGTCTTCGAGTCGTGTAGGTGTCGAATCCTCCCCCGATGTAATAGAGTAGAAAACGGCGAGCGCAACTGTCGTCCGCTGGGCATGTTCTCGAAAATCAAAGTGCCGCCTGTTTGCATAGAACTCTGGACGGGAAAGAATAAGACGGTGCCATCAGAAGATCGACAGGCTTACCCCGATTGCGCTGCCAATAAAGAATAGATAAACACATAGGCCCCAAAACGAGTCGGTAAACGATGCGAGGATACCAAAGACGGCAGTAAATAAGATCGTCCCTTTGAACGGCACACTAAGACCCATCAGGTCGGCACAAGTACCCCAACCAACGGCGCCGAGCATCATTCCGGCATACATGGACGACGAAAGTGCCCCGATATAGCTGTTAGGTACTGAGCGCATCAGATTATCTAGACTAGGATGGCCTTGGTACTAGTGAGCATACCTGGGTAGTGTTGCTGTACGCGAGGGAGGATTATGGTAACTACTTGAATTCACATCTGAGTAGCACGTTAAGAACACTAACGGAGCTCATCTAGGATGCTCACGTTGTCTGCCATCCAGCCTAGGGATGGAGGTAACAGAGTCTTATTCAGAAAGCCATTATCGTGTGGCTGACTCAGGCTGCGAAACGTGCTCACCAAAACCGCATAGGACAAGTAGAATCCACTGATGGGAACCTAAAACACAAGAGAAATAAGCGTGTAGAGTATAGAGCGAATACACTGTACGCACCCATTCCAATGCGATGTATGGTTTCGTCCATAGGTGTCTTGGCGTCGTTGCATCTCAAGTTCCCAACTTCGTGAGAACCGTGCTTTTCGATGTCACCAAATTCCTGCATGGTGAGACTGCTTCAGTCTGCCTGATGATCGGGGTTGTCCAGAGAGGAAAGATACTGCGGAAACACGAATCCCACATACATACAGTTTGAGTTTTGTGGTGACCGTTGGCCGTACAGCCACGATTATCAATTCACCGGATACAGGACACTCTGGAATCGCACTACGTACTTACGTGCACCCGTAAGGCTGTCGCGCCCCACACTGGACCACTACCGTGACGAGTCTAGTTTCATATACTCGTATACTCGTAACCTGTGCTCCAAGAGGTTATGAGCCCCGCTTCGTGCTATAGGCGAGTTAACGAGTTAAAGTTCCCCTGTACTGAACAGCTTTCATGTTTGGTACGAGTCACTCTTCCTCTGCCCATATGACGGGAACACCCGGACCGAGTCCGGCACCCGCTGCCACGACCACCACTGCGCCCAATGTCGCCGTCGCTCCACCTTACACGGTGCTGCCTACCTCCGCTCTCATTGCCGTCACTATCCCCAAGCTAGGTTCGCTGTTGTCCTATACGATCGACCCTCTCGGCGATAAGGATTGGGAAGCATGGAAGAACCGCATGCTAAAACATTCTCGAGGTACAAAGTGTACTCGAGCATGTGGTCGAGCATGTCCCTGCACCAAATGATGTGGTCGCTTTAGCCGAGTGGAAAAGGAACGACAGACGGATGACGCTGCGGCGACATGGAAGAGCTCAAAATAGGTGTATGAGACGACGGGTAAGCAATCAAAAATGGTATACGTGCAAGCCTTGTATGAGGTATGGGCTGATGATGATCCCGATACGCCTGACCATAACCGCGACATGAGGTTCTGTACGTTCAGTGCTCTCCTCAGCGGATCAACAAAAGGGGGGCGCGGGCAGACAAGAAGAATCTTAGCGCTGATCATTGGCCTTAAAAGCCGAGAGCGCAGTAATATATAAATTTCATAAAGAGGACACACCTGCAAACGTGCAGGTGCACCTCATTGAGTATGTGGAAACATATTCAGGCGTTAGGCCGAAACGTCTGAGGGCCGATAATGGGACCGAGGACACAAACCAGGGACTAATGACTTGGCTTCAAAAGCGTGGCATTGGGGCCGACCTCACGGCACATATTAGTTGCCGAATGCTTTAAACGTACCCTGGTAGAATTGATTTGAGCAATGCTTTTTGCATGCCATGTCCCCGCTATAATTTTTGTGGCCCAAAATAATTGTGCACGCTGCATACATATGAAACCGGTCCCATGCGCGTGCACTTGAGGGATCAATAACAAAACTGGACCTGAGGTCGGCGACCCGATGTCTCATATCTCCGTAAATTCGGATCTGACGTCTGGATTCTAATCAAGCCACCCAGAGTAAACTCGATCCCCACAACCACATACACATATTCTAGTTTTTCTAATGTGACGGACAATCCTAACCCCGTGCCAGCTGTGCAGCACGAGGGGGAGTCTGATCTGCCGAGGGCGATCATAAAATTCCCGCGCCACACAGCCGCAGAGGACCAAAGCGGCGACCAGAGCGCCTCCATCCGTCCACTTAAAAACAAACGGAAAACGAAAACGAGATCTCATCGAGATGATCCACTCGGCCTAAAGTGACACACGATAAAAGTAAACTAATTGATCCTCTTGCTATGCTCGAGGGGATCTCCCTGGATATTGACATATTGTCCAATTGAGCGATCACGAAGCTGAGCACGTGTCGTCAACAAAAGCTGTTTACGCTGCGTTCACATTGATAACTTGAAGGTGATAACACGATAACTTGAAGTTCCAGTGGCGTTGGTTGATGATCGATGATCGATGAGTACTGAGTCAAGAGGTACATGTCCCATCTGACGCGGACGTTCCACGTGCAAGCACGGACACATCGAGGGATTCTTATCATTCAAGTTGTATAAATGGTGTATGACAAAGGGCATTTCGTCAAATATAGGCAAAGGCCTATTAGCTTCAACCCCAACTCCTCCGTCTGGTACCTGGGCGACAAAATATGGAACAGCATATATTCAGCTATGAATGCCTTGAACGCATTGCAAGCCTCAGCGTGAACCTCTAATATGCCAATGATCCGCTTATAGACGTCGATTGACCTTGTCGTCAGGTCATCAAGCACTTCCAGCTTTGATTTCTTCGTTCGAGCCTAGTGCAGAGATTAGGTTGATTATCTCGTCCACCAACTTTCCCATGTAAAAGGACACCACGTCACTACAACAACTTGAGGTCGTTGAGTGTCGACACAGATCAGGACGAGCTACTCACTTGATATCACAGATGATTTGCCCCATTTCTGGGATCGCGTGGATACAGTCATCGACAGGGATTCTGTACGGGTACGCCACGATGCTATGCATCTGCAGCACCAGTCAGGGCGCGGTGGTAAGTGGGATATTGTTGGGCGCCTCCTCGTCGTCAGCGACGCGTCCGTCCGCGGTAATGCGATCGACCACAATACCTTCATCGACTTTATTTCGTGCTCCAGTGACAGATTTCATCATTGATGTGGTAATCAGACGAAAAGCAAGGGGACGGAAGAAATCGGAAGTGTGACAGATGAATCGATACTAGTATAATCGAAACCATGGCATCATTTCAAGGATGAGTACTTGAGTTGCACTAGTAACTAAGTAACTGTCTGTCACATTACAACCCACTAGCCACCATTAGTGCAGGGCCCAGGCTTTCCATGTTCCGGCTTAGCAGCGACGTCTACTATCGCCGTTCTTTCTGAGGTCATTTGACACGAAGTGTGTGGTGAGAAATTATGAGTCCTGGTTGCGATCACTATTGATATCTATCGCGACAGGTTGAAGTAGTAAGCCAAGTCGATGAGGGAGTCTTCGACGAATCTCAACATTTCTTGTACAATGCAGTCAAGCACAGAGACACCTGTCTCGGTTTCTATGTCGTGAATACCCTGCCAGTGAGAGGAAACAAATGTCACGAATGACATCCTGAGACCATCGAAAGTTTGCCAGGCCACGAGAAATTTGGAATCCAAATGGGCTCTTGGACCTAATCGGGACTGTTGAATGAACCGTTGGGTTCGATCATGTTTCAACATCCAAATATCATGCTGTATTAACCATATGCGCATGGATATATTCATAACTTGTTACACACAAGTGCGAAGGTGAGTGTCGCTTTCAAATTTATCCTCGGTCTCTCACCTCAAATCAAGCCCGAGGCCCCTGATCTTGAAGCAACGACCGGTGCCTTCAATGACGAACAGAAGTCCGCCCGCCCTCATCCACAAGGAAATGAGTATTCAGGATCCCTTGTACCCTCTTATCTTGACGTCTCACGGCTCCTCGACCGCTCTGGTCGCATCTGTGCTGCAGTGCAGCGCGTTCAAACCGAACAAGCGTGCAAAGTAGAACTCTATGAACAAGATACGATATGTTTACTACCCCCGGCAGCATGGTCACCATCACTACATTCCAGTCCATCGCACGCCAAATTCCGCCGTACATGAATGTGTTTCTGTCATCCAGGATCGGTTTCAGCGTATCCTGTCTTGGACACTCCAACCCACTGTCTTGGCCCCGATATTTAATCTCGAACAATACATTCAATATTTGTCCCCTTTTTCATCTTTCTTAGCGTCACGATGAAACCTCCAGTTGAACAGCTCCGAGGCTCCAGAGCTATCCACTCTGACTGTATATCTCACTGATCCCAAGACCAGTGAACATAGCTCATCGGTTCATCACAATATACCTGCGCCTGCTTTGTCTGACGATATACCTGATGGAGGATACGGCTGGGTAGTCGTCTCTGCCTGCAGTCTCATAACGTATGTGTTCGCTCCCCGCTCTGAACCATACTTCACCATCCTGTTCCATTCTAGGGCATTTTACGTCGGCGGATTCAATTCATGGGGTGTTCTCCAGGCTGGGCTCTCGAAAGACCAAGTTGGGCAGAATTTCACACTCGCCTTTGTAGGCTCCCTGGCTGTTTCCTGGGTCGCCATCGGTGCTGTGCCCAATTCGTGGGTAGTTCACCGGCTTGGTACTCAGAGAGCTGCCATACTGGGATGTTTCTGCTCGGATTTGGTCTAGTCCTGTGTAGCTTTAGTGCAAAGAGTGTCGGTGGACTCTTCTTTACTTACGGTATCGTCGTCGATGTTGGGAACGGCTTATGTTTCCTGGTATGCATTCATTCCTCTGGTTCCATTTTTCTGAAGCATACGCTTTGTCAGGCCTGTGGGACGCTACCTTCACAATGGTTTAAGCGAAAGCGAGGCCTCGCCAATGGTTTAGTCTTTGCCGGTGGCAGTCTGGGCGGCTGCATCCAAAGCATTGTCTTTCAGATCATCATCGATAAATTCAATGTCGCGTGGGCATTTCGAATCTTGGGACTAACAACCCTCCTCGTCACTGTGCCTGCGGCCGTATTACTGAGAGAGCGTCGCACTTATGCTACCGCCAGGATCGATTGGTATTGTCATTTTTTCAGAAATCAGGAATTGACCGTGACACTTATATATTTTCTCAGGTCGTTCTTCCAGGATGTAAAATTCGTTCTCCTGTTCCTTGGCTCTGGCATCGCGGTATTCCCTTTGCTCGTCTCACCTTTCTTTATACCGATGTATGCGCCATCGCTCAACATCTCCGCACACTCGGCTTCAGTCCTTCTTGGACTGTTCAATATTGCATCCGGTTTCGGCCGTGTTGGCCTTGGCTATTTCTGTGACGTCGTCGGTCCTCTGAATAGCCTCTGTGTGGCTATTTTTCTGAGTGCTATCAGCGCGCTAGCGATCTGGCCAGCGTCTAATTCACTGGCTCCCTTTGTCGTATTTATTCTGATAAATGGTCTTGGAAACGGAGGCTTCTTTGCCACAATTCCAACCGTCGTGGCAAGTGTCTACAGTTCAAAATTGAGGGTGGCATTTGCGCTGGTCGTTGCGTCATGGTCTGTGGGATACTTGATGGTACGTATCGCGCAAAATAGTCAATCGACCGTCTGACCATTCCTTATACCTACCGACACCAGGGCCCGCCTATAGCTGGCTGGATTTTGGAGGCGTATGGTGGAAGCGATGCAGATTGGAAAGCATATCGCCCCGTGATGTACTATTCTGGCATCACGTCTTTGGGCGGGGGACTATTCGTCCTTGCTGCACAGCTCCTTTTCTGTAGGCGGTTTATGCAAAGATGACATAGTATTGCCTATTCGCGAGTCGCTGTTCCGTCTCCCTCGTCGACATCCTCTTGCGCCGCCTCTTCGTCTGTACTCGCGAAATCCGACTCAAAGACATCCTCCTCATCTACGCAGTGGCAAAGCGCTAAATCAGCTCAAAGTGAAAGAGAAGCCGTAGACATTCACCCTTTTCGACGACAAAATCGATATCTTCCTCGCGTTTCGACGACGGCGAGCTCCGCAAAGGCTAGTAGTGGGCAAAGGTGAAAGGTGAAAGCAGCCGAAAGGCTGACGGGCAGCGGTGAGCAAGATGCGCCCATAGCAGGTGCCAGAAGAGCCGTGAGTTGAGGTATCCCAAAAGGATAACTATTAACGGCGATAAACTTTTGGTTGGACAAAGGTGCGATACAAAGCCGGTGAAGATATCTTGAACAACCCATTCATCAACCAAGGATCCCGAGGTTGCATTGAAGCACTTGGTTCTGTCAAATAACTGCAAGTCTGCAACAAGCGACCGAAGTATAGACTGCTCAATTCATCGATCGCTGTTGACAAATTCTTCATGGCGTCATGCACTGATTCCACCGCATTCAAACAACCTTTTCATTGCATCACCGCGTCCCCATCCCCACCATCCACCAACCTCCCGAACGCTGTCGTCGTGCGTGTGGAGAGAACAGCCATCTCGAATGAAGATTGGGCAGAGGGGTCGAAGGGCGGGGCGGACGTGTCCGACAATGGTAAGACAGAGCGGCGGAGCGGGACGGGGCTGCCATGAGGTCGAATAGCGGTGGGGGTAGTGTGTGGAACGTCTTAAGTGCCATCAACAGGTTATCGAGCTGTCATACCGACCTGTGTAGTGCAAACCACAGATCAGAACTTTCAAAACCCACTTTTTTTCAGGTCGCCACCTTATGCTGTACAAAATGCTCCACCGGTCTCGCACTGTCTCCCGCTGTTGCTTGCTGAACCCACGAACGCCGTCGTCGTCGGTGCTTTCCTCGCCCTCAGATTGCTTTGTCGAGGTCTGAGTCGGTCCCGCCGAGCGTTCCTATGCTCCCTCACCACCTATCGGCAGCGTCTGACTACAGCCCCACCTATAACAGGTCGTAGCCGTCGCTCTCGAACCAACCCACACAGTGGGAGCGGGAGCAGTCTTCACCGAAAACGTAGAGGGGCAAGATTTCCGTTTGCTTCGGAAGTTGACAAGGAACTCATGGGAAAGGTAGGCATGCCAGGGTCACAACGAGATCACAAAAACAAGAGGAGAACAACCCAACCCGGGAACGATTGAGTAACAAGCGGTCCTATATAGGTACAGATCGCACGGCAGCTGAATCAGGCCCTTCGTTTGTGCGTCCCAGCCTTGGAGAGGAGGCAAATCGTCTCTCGTACCATGAAGCAAACACCACGTATTTGGCGAAGGCACTGCTGAAATTGACTTACGATTCCATCAACCATGCTATTGACGATGATGTGGATGAAGCTTCACCACTCGAAACCCCTCGCCTCCGCTTCGTCGATGCCGGTTTGCTTTTTTCTTTCGCAGAGCGCTCTAACTTCAGTGCAGGACCCCTCGTGGGAAAGCAAAAGACAGGGGGACTCAGTGCCATATACCTCGCCGAAGAACTGATTCCAACAACGGCCAGTAACAAGTTGGTGAAGTTTATGTTTATTCACAACGGAGATGCTGGTCCGCGCCAGCTTGGTAGTCCAGTTGCCGATGAAATCGCTGCGTTCTTGTCATTCACACAACACATCCACTGGTGACAAAACGGGCGGCCTGGTTTTCGTTTCGGATTATCAAGGTATGGCTGCGTAGCTACAGCACGTGTGTTGATGCTGAACATTGTGTGCAGGGTGCCCCCCTTTATTCTCACTCACCCGTACGTTGTCACATGATAATTTTCTCACTCAGACATCTGATGTTGAAGTTGGTTTAGTGATGTGAACTCGCCAAGCACCCCAGGGAGGGCGTCAAGCGACTCAATCGTTCGGCAGAATATGCCACAGCCAAGTTCCCACATGACCTCCTGTGACGACAACTATACGTGAGACACCGTCGGTCCGAGGAGACTCGGAAAGCACAGCGGTCAACATCGAGCGAGGGGCGTGAGTGAACCAGGCTACCAAGTATTCAGCAGCTGACGCTGAATCGTCCCCATATGATCGACCTGGTGTAAGCACATTCAATCACTTTGGTGTCTTCTCCTACTAGATGAGGATGTTCCCTCCTTCGTATCATCATCACTGCAGATGGGACATCCTGATACGCTTCGGCCGCTCCCACATATCCATCCCTCAAACTTTCTCCTCCGTTTTCTCCCGCATGGCGCTCGGCGAATCCAAACACTTTTCGTTTCTTGTCTACAGACTTGCCGTCATCTCCCTCTCGACGCCCTACGGCATGCTCCCCATGCACGCAGGCCTGTGGGAATCCACCGCTTTCACCGCACGCACGCTCCGCGCGCGTCTCGCTACCATTCATCTCATCCATGAGGCACCCGGGCTCGACGTTAACCCGGGCACGATCGAGCGATTCCACCGCTCCAGGGACGCCGAGACCACCATGGTGCTCTAGATCGTTCGTGAGGACGAGGTATGACTTACTCTTCGTGGAGGATTTTAGCAGCTGTGCAAGCTCGAAAGAGAAACCGAGATGGTACAGAAACCATTGAGGATGAAAAGGGCACTTAGTCTATATGTTTGTAGCATTTCTCGAATGCAGTACCCTCGGTGTTCTCCATACACTGTGGTAATGACGGGTCGGTGTTCTCATACCCGTGGAGGGTACGCCGGTGTCTGCGGGTACGGTGCGGTGTTAACTTTCCACACCACGGTGTTACCCGTGCGGAACCCCCATGCGCATCCTTACTTAGATCATTGACCGCTCAGTGTGTTCAAGACTTGGAGGTGTAGAAGAGATGGGGACCTACTAGTGGGAGCGATTCGTGATACAGCACTACCAGAGCAGAGGGTAGCGGCATCAACCAAACCGGAAGACTGTATGGTACCGCCCGTGCTAATGAAGAAAGGATTACTACTATAGAAGAGCCTGTGCTTGGACCCTATCTGCGGGAGGTGGGTGAGGGTGAGAAATGGTTGTCTGTTTCAAGTGTACGATCTGTTGGTCTGCTGGCGCGAGCAACGATAGCTCAAGTCACGGTGGACGCGGGGGATTCACCACCCACAACATTCCGTCCAGCCTTAAATAACCAGGGCGAAACAGGACTGAGATACTGTCGGTGGGTAATAACGCCGAATGCAGTCGTTGATACCGGCCAGTTCCAACTTTTGTGCTGAAGTCTTTAGGGAAGGAGGACGTTGCGTGTCGACCATCGTAGGTCGTAGATAAATGAACAAAGACTGGCTGTCCGCAGCTGTCGTGTGTGAACGGGGCTCGGTTGGTAGATACCTAAACAGAACAAAGACTATGGTACAGCGGCTTACCTCAAGTCATCGTGTGTGCGAGGCTGAGGAAGCCGTGGGAGCGAAAAGGGACTAATCAGTGTGAGCTATTGACAACCAAATGAATGACCCCGCGGCCATCATATATCTAAGAATAGGGTATGTCATACTGGGGGGAGGTATATGAGAGAGCTGCACTGCAGTACTGAATACCATTTACCAATCAACACGAACCAACGGAACCAAGGACAAAAAAGACGCGCCAGAATCACGAGGATGCTGGACAGCGTAGTGCAGCGCTTCCACGGCCTCGGTGCTGTCGGGGACCTTGTCAGCCAGTAAAAGATGCCCATACAACGTCCTTGGCCACTTTCGGCGCGTCATGCATCATGGCCCGCGATCGACCGCATCTCCGCGATAACGCCGCGGTATCCAGCAAGATGGACCGATTCTTCCGAAAGCTTCTCATGCGTTACATACAGAGAGGAAGGCAGGACTGCCTTGTGGGCGACAACCGAATGGTGTCTGAGGGCTTCAAACGGCTGCGATTCACGAGGCGATGTCCGCTGTCCAGCAGATTTTCAGGATCTTGTATCCCGTGACACGCGATATGAACCCAGTCACTGGCAGCATTGACCATCTTTTCCCTGGCATCTTCGACAGTGCCATCGGGGTCTTTAGGGATTACAAGTGGGGGTTTCGCAAACAACGTTTCGATACAACTAATCCCACCACCAACAGCGACATGCGAGGAAAGTGGTGCGCTCTCGATGGAACGAGAGCGCGCAGCGGTCATCGCACGCCACCATCCCGGTTATGTGGCAAGGGCCCAATGGCGAGGACGCGTGAGGACCTCAGGCTGCCGTCGTTACTGGGGCGAGAAGGAAGGAGGGGGCGGCCTGCGCTCGCACCACCTGCTCACTGCGTGCGTACATGCCAGTGCGCACAGGCCGTTGCAAGTTGAGGGCTGATGGCGAGAAAAGGGGACTCTAGTCGAGGTCAAGGGCGGCAACTTGAAGGGCAGGGAGACAGGCGTGAGTGTGCATGCTTGTCGTGAGTGCGGGTTGTGGTGAGGAACAAGGCACGAGAAGAAGACGATGAAGACGAGCGGGCATGCTTGCCTACTACACATCATTGAGCGCTGAGTTATAAGGGCAAACAATGAAATAGGGCAGCTGTCGCGTGATCTCACCACGACGAGAGCATGCAGCAGTTGCCGTACACTGTCTTCGATGCGGCAACTTGGAGGAAGCCAATGGTGGGGCAAGGTGAAGAAGGCGGTGGCGACGGTGAGGGGCGAGAATGGCCCAGGG
Organism: Leccinum uliginosum; assembly: GCA_038091455.1. Lineage (NCBI taxonomy): Eukaryota > Fungi > Basidiomycota > Agaricomycetes > Boletales > Boletaceae > Leccinum > Leccinum uliginosum. The sequence continues at coordinate 243 of JBBPOM010000716.1, read as the reverse complement.
CGTAGGCCAGTGATTCATGTGCGGTTCGCCGAATTCCGGGCCCGCCTAGTAACAATATTAATATTCCGGATTGGGGGCCCTTCGCTACATAACCTGCCGAACTTGAAGGATTATCTGTACTTAGTTCGAGAAATTTAAGTCAATTTATTACGTAATCATTACCCCGAACGTACGCAACTGTAAGAAACCTTGCCTTTTCGTTTTCGAGCGCACTGCGTGCGCCGGCAGGGCTCCACATGCGGT
>JBBPOM010000715.1:0-19476 GCA_038091455.1 Leccinum uliginosum | reverse complement strand
TAGGCGTTATAACAAGCCAATATTACTTTATGTGCTGCGACGAATGAATTAATGATGTGCCACTATGAAGCTAACCGCTCCATCAGATACACTTGAATATCAAGACTACGCGCTGTGCGAAATTCGCATTGAGCAGCGACGTTCGCAATGAAATAGGATGAGTTAGGGACAAGTGGCCCAGGAGAAATCCATCTATGTACACAGCAGGCAGGAGAGTTTGAACCGCGATATCAATAGACGCACGGGTTCGAGCACACCCGTCAGACGTGAGTGCCTCGAATTCGAACGATACCATCGTTCGAAATTCTCCATCGACCTATCACAGGATTTGGCTTGCAAAGTGGGACTTTATCATCTATTGGCTGGGTATATGGCAACGTGGAACCGAAACATAATCGACTATATCTCCATCAGAGAAGTGAAATCGTGCGTTGAAACGGCGAATGGGGACGGAGACAATGTGATATCACTTACCCATTCATCGCGGCATTCGAGCCGCTGAGACGCCGTATCAATGCAAACGTGACATTGAATGCGGCAACCTCGTTTTCATTATTTCATCCCGGGAATGCGGAAACGGTGCCAGACAAGCTTCGGGAAGATCAAGGAGATGTTTCTAGAGTAGAGTTACATTCAAAGAAACTGTATGCATCATTACGAAAAATTGGAGGAAGGAACAAATTGTACCACCCCTGGGCCACAAGTCTCATCAGTCTACACATTAATGTGTGATTCTTCTGGTCCGCACAGAGGACACGTCCCGATTGCTCCTTCAAAGTCCATAGTGTGAAGAGGTCAAGGTCAAGGGTATGATATATCATGGAAACGAGTAAGTGTACTTATCAGTAAGTGATGACGTCGTAAGATATAATTTGGCGGCATGGGCTCCACGAAGCGCTTCCCAAACTTGAGTTAGTGTGCAAGGGACTCGGGAGGGTAGCATGGGCTGTCGAACTCATTTGTTGTGTCCGTCGAGTCGTCGTTCTTCAAAGATTGGGAACGCGATAGACCCCTCGGGACGATACACACATTGGACGAGCAGGGGGGCGGGATGGGTGTGGTTTCAATTTGGGAGCGCTAGAAGCCTAGAACTCGGACAAGCGCGCGCTACTTGGAAGTCTTACATAATGAAGCGGTGACTTCTTTTGGCCCCTGGATGTGGTGATCGTGCCGGAACTAGCCGGCAGACATTGATGCTCTCCAGCCATCTTGGGATTCGTACGAAGTTCGAACTTGCGCAGGAAGCAACATTGAACGAGGCCAGGATGTGAAAAGGTGATAAGAAGAAAAAGAAATATTCTAACAATTTGCAATACAGCATCAACCACCTTGCTCGTTCAACGTACAAATACCATATGATCCCCGGCCCACACAGACAGTATCCCCAGTTATGACACCGCACAGCACTCTGGCTCTGAACGACACAGTGCAGACAATCGTAATCAATATCCCCTCATGCCCTATTTCTTGTCGCTCCCTGTGGACAATAGTCTCCACCTGCTTTCTTACCGTATTTGCCTGCGTTTACACTGCTGTACATCACAATGTCCCGAGCCCGTATGATCGCAAACTGCGACTCATCCTCAGAGCGGTCTGGACGATCATGCTGGGTATAGCCGTACCTGAGCTCATCGTCGTCTGGGCTGCGCGTCAACGAGTCAGTGCCCGCTACTTTACCACGGAGATGAAGAATTGGATAGCAGACGAGAAACGTTCCTCCGAAGGTATAGTTCATGGCTCATATTTCCATCGTAGGCTCTGCGCTGATGCTTAGTTTTCGTAATAGTAGAGATTTTGATAGCGAACGAAAGTAGTCCTGGTTCCGTTTCGAGTACTCCCGACTTAGAAGGTACTGTATCTTCTGCCAGTGAGACTCAGGAAACCGATACTAACCTTTGAAAATAGTCACTGGAAAAGGTAAAATGAATTTTTGCTCCGAGTCTACTCGGCCTGCTCACATATCCGCGTATAGAGAAGATGCAAACTCAAACTTGGATAGAATCATGGTTTTTCACGACTGAAGAAGGTACGAATCTAGAAGCATCTGGGGTGCATGTTAATAACCCCATTTTCACGGTAGATGAATCATGGACGGACTCTCACAGCTTCTACGCATATATGGGTGGCTTTATGATCTACCACAACGGCAGGCCGTTCTCAACGATCACACCACGTAACCTGTTGCAGTCCCTCAAGGATGGTCATATTGAACCAGTCAAACTTACGAAAATCGAAGTCGACGACTGCAGCAAAGGAAACGTTATCTCGAAGGGACTGGTTATCATACAAGTCGCTTGGTTCATCATACAGCTGATTGCGCGGTACATGGATAAGATCGCTACAACACCACTCGAGATCGGCACAGTAGCATTTTGCGTGCTTTGCCTCGTCACATATATTTGCTGGTGGAATAAGCCCTTGGACGTTCAACATCCTCGACGGGTTGAATGGAAGGGTTCTGTGACGCCACCTGGAGACCTTCATACCGACAGGTACGTTTTGTCTGCTTGGTTTAAAAATGTGATAATAAGAGTTGGATTCTCAGCACGGGTCAAGGCGGTGATCAAGAGCTCGCAATGGCACCTGTTCGTTACGCTGTTCGAATGCTTCAAGGTTCAAAGGGAAACGGCACTTATCGAGTAGAGACATTCGGCGGAGACGATATTGACTACTTCAACTCTCCTGCGTTCGAAGGAAGAAACCCGTCCATCACATTTTTCATGATTGGTTTATCCGTCACGTTCACTTTTGGGATCATCCACCTAGCTGCATGGAACATTGATTTCCCATCGGTCCTCGAACAAGCTACATGGCGCTACTGCACAGTTGTTCTCGTGTCTGTGCCCGTGTGCATGACTTTGATAGCGGCTGTCAGAAAGTTGTCGCTTGGCCGCAAGTTGAAGTTATTCGTGTCGTACTTCACCAAGACGATATTTTTTGGGATTGCATTCGCATACACAGCGAGTCGAATATTGTTAGTGATCATCATGCTTTCTACACTACGTGATCTTCCTCCTACCGCGTACAAAACGATCCCATGGGTAGAGGTCATTCCTCATGTTTGAAATCGTGCTACCAATATATCAGTGCCTGGGAGCACGGTCACATTGGATATAGTTCCTGTATATTGATCGATACTTACATGGTACTGGAACATTTTGTCCGGGGATCTGTGTCTCGGAGCGGCTGAGATTTCCAGGTTGTTTGGCTCAGACGCGTTTCCACTTCCAACTTCCTACAGTCACTTATGTACTTTGTCGGTTTTCGATTATGCTGCACTTTGCATGAACAACATCGCAAATGCGATTTGTTCTGAGTAGAAAAACGCTACAGTAGTTGAAGGGAGTGACTAGTACTACATCATCGTACACGAGTGGCTTGTGTTTGTCTCATTGTCTCATACTAGGCTCAGGACCTGGGGCCCAAGCGCCAACGTTTCAACCACACCAGGCTTTGGTGCTACGGGCACGTTTGTGCTGCAAGACGTGACGAATTCGCGTTTTATGCTTGTCTCAGACTCTTGCAGATCATCTCTTTTTCGGCATGCGACCCTGCGATGTATTACATCTTTTCTTCTCCGTGATGCTAGCACGTGGATGTGATGGTGGAGTGTGGTGGAGTGCGGATTCTTCCAAGCGAACATCCCGACCTTTCACATTTGCGCCTCGCTCCATATGTACGTACGCTCAGCCTCAACCACTGGAAACGCAAGCGAATTGCTGAAACCTCATGGTGTCTGGGCCCGATCAAGCCTCCTGTGTGGGCGCCTCGCCTAATCCTGCCGTGGCGCAACTTGAAGGCTTGCTTGGGTAATACTACTAGCTGTGCGCACCTTGTGGTGGCAGCACGTCCGTCGCAACTCGACTTTTCCTTCTCATACACTCAAACACAGGACTGAATCGTCAACCTGAAAATCCATCACGCACTACCGACCCATGCCAGAGCGACAGCCATACCAAGGATCTGCTCGGAAGCTTGTTTTGGCTTTCGATGTGGGCACGACGTACAGCGGGGTCTCCTATAGCATTCTTGACCCAGGCGAACCACCAGTCGTTCATGGCGTTAACCGGTGAGCGTCAATACATTTTTCCGAGCATTCATTGATCGTTCATTGTGCGGATAGCTTTCCTGCCACAGATAACGTCGGCGGAAATTCCAAGATACCGTCCATTGTATATTACGACCAGGAAGGTGTTCCTCGTGCGTTCGGTGGCGAGGCCACTCTGGAGAGTATGATAGAGAGAGCAGAAGATGAGGCATGGGACAAACTGGAGTGGTAAGCGTCGTAGTCTGTCCCAGCAGCCACTCGCGGTCCCACTGAATTGCGTGTCACTAGGTGGAAACTCCATCTCAGACCTAGAAACATGCCCAACGATCACGTTGGCGATGAAGACATCCCACCACTTCCGCCCAACAGGACCGCCACACAAGTATTGGCTGATTTCATGCAGTATCTTTTTGAATGTACAAGGACTTACTTCCAAGAAACGCATGCGAGCGGGCGCGACATGTGGACTTCGTTCGAGGACAATATTGATTTTGTTCTCAGTCATCCAAACGGATGGGAAGGTCCGCAACAAACGCAGATACGACGGGCAGCGGTGCTTGCAGGCTTGGTCCCCGATTGTCCCGAAGGGCAGTCTCGGATCCACCTGGTCACCGAAGGCGAAGCGAGTCTGCACTACTGCCTGAGTACCGAGAAGACAGCTGGTTCATTCAAGGTAGTGTCCGAGCAGCTTCGCGTTCAACCTGAGTGGCTGTAAACATCATTTCTAGGAAGACCAAGGGATTATGATTATCGATGCTGGCGGTGGAACCGTAGACGTCAGTTCCTACTACATGACAACGTCGCCTATGACATTGCAAGAAATCGCTCCTCCAGAATGTAGGTTGCACAAAAATTGAACTGCATTGCTGGTACTAACGAACGGGATTGTAGGTCGCCTTCAAGGCGCAGTATTCGTCACAAGACGCGCCAAGCAGTTCCTTACAGGTGAGCGAATGAAAGCATGCCTTCTAGTTGACATTTACAATCGTATCCTTGCAGAGAAGCTAGAGGGTTCCAAATTTGGGACCGAGGAGGATGTTGCTCAAATGACGAGCGAGTTTGACAAGACAACGAAGCTCCGTTTCAGCAATCCTGCTGAGCCATCTTACATTCGTTTCGGAACTGTCAAGGACCGCGACCTTGCGTTCAACATCAAGTCTGGGCAGCTGAAAATTCCGGGGTAAGCTATGTTCTGTTAGTCGCTCGCCTATTCACGATGTCTGCAATTCAGAGCCGATGTCGCAACCCTCTTCGAACCCTCTGTAACAGCGATTGTCGCAGCTGTGGAAAATCAGCGAAGACTGGCAACCCAACCAATCAATGTATGTCCACCCTCGCCCGAGATACAGAGATACTGACGTTCGTCAGTCCGTCTTCCTCGTCGGGGGTTTCGCCGCGAGTGACTGGCTCTTTGCGAGGTTAAAAGATCACATCAAACCATTGAACCTCGATTTCTGTCGCCCAGACAGCCATACGTAAGCTATCCCTCCAGACCGACTCAGTTTCCATTAATCGAACGTCGGACAGCAATAAAGCTGTCGCGGACGGCGCGATCGCCTTTTACCTCGACCACAGAGTTTCTGCGCGCGTTGCCAAGTTTACGTACGGAACTCGATGCGCGGTAGAGTTCAACAAGAACGACGAGCAACACAAACTTCGTGCTGCGTCTGCGGTCCCACGTCCATCGGGGCGCATGGTCCTTCCGAACGCGTTTAGCGCGATCTTGTACAAGGTATGTTGGTCCGTGGCTTATTCCTAGCGGAGAGTGAAGTGGAATGTCAGGGAACGACGGTGTCGGAGGCAAAGGAATTCCGAAAGGACTTTATCACCGAATGCGCAGAGAGGACCTCCTGCGACACGATCGCAACGGAGATCGTGTGCTACCGCGGTAACTCGGGCAATCCCCGTTGGACGGATTCAGAGCCTGGTAAGTCGATGCTTTGGTGTGACGTCCGACCTCAACGCTCAATTCACTACTATCGTACCAAGGGATGTTCTCCAACCTGTGCACCGTTCATGCGGACACGTCCCAAGTGTCCAAGACGCTCAGTCCCCGACGTGGTTTTGCAGGATTACAGTTTTACAGACAGCAATTCAGTATCGTGTTGATGTTCGGCATGACTGAGCTGCAGGCGCAAATCAGCTGGATGGAGAACGGCGAGGAGAAGAGGTAAGCGGCGTCTCCAGCTTCGCTCGGTCTGATGGCATTGACTGACACTTCGACCAACAGGGGTCCAGCGACCGTCGTGTTTGATCAGATTGTAGAGGAGATCTAAAATACTGCATGCCACATTGTTGACTAGCATGGGTCATATTCGATTTGAAGTGACGAATGCTCTGTAGCCCGTTTTTCCTTGTCGTCTTTGATGGAATCCAAGTTGCCCCATAAATTTTCGTAAAAGGGTCTGGACAGTCCCGCCGTTTGGCGTGCCTCGACGTTGAAAGGGCCTTTGATTTCACCTCTCCATCCTCGCTTGACTTCCTCTCTGAACGTGGCGATCGGCTCGACGCCCTGCTGGTCGCACAACCACGTGAACCAGCGGTGTCCGGACGTGACGTGCGTCACCTCGTCCGCATGAACAATCTCGAGCACCTTGACGGTGTCGGCGTCCCCAGCGCGGCGGAACCGCTCGATCGTGCCCGGGTTAACGTCGAGCCCGCGCGCTTCGTGGACGAGATGGATGATAGCGAGACGCGCGCGGAGCGAGTGTGCGGTGACGGTGGCGGATTCCCAGAGGCCTGCGTGCACGGGGAGCGTGCCGTAGGGCGTCGAGGGGGAGACGACGGCGAGTCTAGAGACGAGGAGCGAAAAATGCTTGGACTCGTCGAGCGCCATGCGAGAAAAGTCGGAGAAGAAGGCTTGGGGGATGGATGGGTGGGAGGGACCGAAGCGCACCATGATGTCCCATCTACAATGATGATGATGAGGGGAAGAGGGTCATCCAGACGAAAAACATGAAAGGATTGACGTGCTTACGCCAGATCGATCCTAACATACGAGACGATTCAGCTCAACAAGCGGAAACCCAGCTTGGTTTTCACTCACGCCCATTGCTCGATGTTGGCCAGCGCGTGCAACATGACCGCTGCGCTCTTGCGCTTTCCGAGCTTCCTCGGATCGACCGTGTTTCGCGTGTAGTTGTCGTCGCGGGGCGGTACTGCAGGCGGTTTGGGGACGTTCTTGGATTTGTGGCCTATCGATTGAAGTTGACCGGTGCGGAAGAGGTGTACGGCGTGCCTGGTGCGTTCTACCTTTCAGGAGTGTGAGCAGGCGGACCGAAAGAAAAGCGATTTGGGTTACCTTCAATGTGGGATTAGCGGTGTTCAAGATCACCACTGCCCATTCCATCAGCGTCGATGGGGGGTTCTCAGTGGGGATCACCGGCTCGTCCTGGTTAGATGTCGGTGGTCTCGGAGAACATGGTTCGGAGGTAGAGACGGTCACGTCTGGTGGGGGGTCAGCAAAGTCTTTGGAGAAACGTCAGTCGTTTGTCAGACACCAGGACCGCATGGAACCCACCTTCCGACACGGGTCGTAGTTCGACCAAGTGCCACTCCGTACCACCTCCTGGTTCTTCGATCCAAACCATGTCCGCTCCACTCAGTTTATCAGCGACGACTCTGACTTGATAAGTGCACGCGCGAAGTCCGGTCTCGCTCTCGCCTGTTCGCATGTCGAAATCATATCTGGTCACTGGTTGAGCAGAGGACGGGGGCCGGTTGGAATCGTTTTTTTGAAAACAGACCTATGCCATGGACACACTGCAACGACACCTTCGTCGCATTCTTCGATTTCCGCATGGGACATGTCCGCTCCGAGATGCGGACATGCAGATTCCATCGCATAAAGCTGATGACGATTGTGCGATCGAAGTGACTCTGCATCGTCGTCCTGTTCGCGTATCGAAGAAAGTCGGAAGAGGATCAAGGACTGGTATCTGCCCTCGATCGACCGAAGGGTGAGCAGAAATCGACTGTGGGACAAGATCTTGTCGAAAGGAGAGACTCTGATGGTACTTTGATCAAGATTATATCCAAAGTGATCCTACGACTCACTCACAGAACATATCCATCAGCGAGCGTTGCAGAGGACATTTACGTCACTTTTGTGAGAAGTTCACCTTTTTTCTCTTTGAACAACTCCGTTCAGGAGAAATCTCGGTCGCCATGCTTCTGACTCACGCTCCTTCCTTTCCACCCCATGGCTACCTACAAAATATTGGTCGGATCGTACACCGATTCGATCCACACCCTCGAGTTTGACACGTCCGATGGCACCCCAACACTCAAGTATCTCTCCAGCGTCAACGTCGGCCACCATCCCTCGTGGATCGAAGGCCACCCGTCAGACAGGTCGTTGATATTCACCGGCCTCGAACAGTCGGACGGAAAGATCGTCGTGGTCAAGTACGACGAGCATGGCAAGGGTCAAAAGGTCGACGAGGCGACGTGCTCGAGCGGTGGCGCTGACCCATGTACGCTGCTCGTCACCGAAAACGAGCTCATCGTCGGAAACGTGAGTCGAGTTTACCTGTACGACGGATCGCGGACCTTGAACCAGAATTCAGTACTCTGGCGGAACTATAGCGACGCTCCCCATCTCTACTAGTGCGCCGTACACTCGCCCCGATAAACTGTGGACCCTCGCGTTGCCGTTCGAAGCCGGAAAGCCAGGCCGGGACTTGACTCGCCAAGAAGCCTCGCATCCCCACCAAACCGTGTTCAACCCGCTCAACGCGACCGAACAGGAGCTTCTCGTCCCTGACCTCGGCTCCGATAAAGTGTGGCGGCTTACCAAGGGCGCCGACGGCCACTGGGCTACACGGGACTGTGTCACCACCGAGACCGGCAGCGGACCACGACACGTCGCGACGTATGGTACGTACATGGTGCACACGCGCTCTCTTCCGCCGCAGCTGAACGTGTCTCACACCAAGGAAATACACTGTACATCCTGCTCGAGCTGACCTCCGAGCTTGCGGTGTACAAGTTCCGTCCGCTGACGCACTTGACCACGCTGTCGACCCTCACGGTGTCGCCTTTGCCGAGCCAGATGAAGGCCGCCGAGATATTGTTACCCAAGCCGAACCCGTCGTTTCCCACGGCGTACATTTATGTCTCGAACAGAGAAGATCCACACTCCGAGGGTGACACGATCGCCGTCTTCTCGTTGGAGAAGGGAGAGGAACGACCAGAATTGGTGAGCGAGGTGCGCACGGGGCTGCGGCACGTTCGCGGAATGGCGTTTGGCGGAGAGGACGACAGGTGGCTCGTCGTTGGTGGTGCCGGAATTCAGGCAGATAGCTCCGAAGGCGCGGGCGTCAAGGTGTACGAACGAGTGGAAGGAGGCAGAGGACTTCGAGAAATCACTGAACTCGACAGCGCTATCGGAAGTACGCTCCGTGCGACTGACTTTTTGTGGTTGTAGTTTAGAAGTCCAGTGGTATTGTTACAGCGGCGTGGATATCAATATATGGACTCATCTTATGATGCCGCTGTCTCGCAGCCTCGCAAGTTCCTTTGTATCCAACCCAAGTTCCTGCATCAAAACGTCGTCCGTGTGTTCCCCAAGGTCGGGACCAGCCCATTTCGTCTTCGCCCCAGACCCTTCCAACACCGGAAAGACGCCCGGCATCTTGACATTCCACCCACCACCATCCGCTCCACCACCGACCCATACGTCCTCCACGGCCCCACGCGCCTTCACCTGCTCGTTCTCCACAATTTCCTTGACGCCGACGACGCGGCCAACCGGAATGCCAGCCTTGTCCAGCACGGCCAATACCTCCTCTGCCGGGCGCACCTTTGTCCACCCCGAGATCGCTTCCTCGATCTCCGCCTGGCGGACGACGCGGTGGTGGTTCTGTGCATAGTCAGGACCGACGAGGTCTTCACGGTCGATGGCACGCATGAGGCGCGCATACAGCGTGTCCCCATTCGCGCCGACGATAACGTAGGTCGGGATAGACGGCGTTGCGGGCGACGGCAGACAAGGGTATGCGTTCGTTGGAACAATTCCTGTCACAGAGGATCCGGACGGGCCGCGAACCTACAGAGGGGGAGGGTGGTAATAGTTATTGAAAAAACTAATGTCGTGTGGATCTCGAGATCGAATACCTTTCCTTTGCGATCATACTCTGGTATGATTCCTTCCATCAGGTTCAACATGCTATCGGGTGGGTCAATCGAGGTCGGATCTCAACATAAGATGCGAACTCGCCTCTCCATGATACTGACGTCGACGGTCTGTCCGCTCGTCTCTCCCTTGGAGACCTTTCTCTGTCTGGAGAGAAGTGCTAGAACCTAGGCACCATATAGCACGTTGACTCCAAAAGCGAGACACTCACCGTGCCAAAGGCAGCATGTAATCCGGCGACAGAGTCTCCCAGGCTGATATTCGGTCTTACAGGAGGCCCGGACAACGAGCCTGTGTCGGGATCCACGAAGCCGTTGATGTACCGAAATCCCGACTCCGCTTCGCAAACGGACGCGTACCCGGGTCTGGACGACCAAGGGCCTGTCTGTCCGTATCCGCTCACCCGGGTGAATACGAGTGAGGGGTTGAGCGGGTGCAACGCGGACGGACCCAGTCCCCATTTCTCCAGCGCTGAAAAAAAATCGCAGAAGTAACACGACCCCCGCGTGCAGTAGTAACTTACTCCCAGGTTTGAAGTTCTCGATGACGACGTCGCTCTTGGCTGCGAGCCGTTTGACGAGCCTTTTGTACGGAGCGGTAAGGTGGCCGAGTAACACGTCTAAAAGTCACGCACGCTCTTCCCTCGTCCTGCCGCAAATCGATCGCCACGCTTTTCTTATTCCTGCCCAGACTTCGGAACCACGGACTGACGCCATCGACGTCGAGTTCCCTCCACACGCGCAACGGGTCCCCGCCTGAAGGAGGTTCGATTTTGATGATCTCGGCGCCAAAGTGGCTGTCGAACAGACGAGGTGAAAGGTGACTCGGTCGTCGCGCAGCAATGACTTACCCGAGAAGCTGTCCGCAGAACGGGCCTGCGATCAATTGTCCAAGCTCCAAGACGCGAATACCGGAGAGTGGAAGATTGGCTGTGTCATTGGTGCTGCCTGCAGAGCCATCGACGGCGTGTGTTGATGCAGCGACTCGGAGGGCTGGTGGTCTGCGTCTTCTGTTGATGAACGAAAAACCTTGCGAGTGCCAGAAAAGTGTCTGAGCAGCACTGTTCTTACGAGACATTGACGACCAGCTGTAAGGGATAGTTATTCGGCTCGTCGGAGTCATTCTGAGTTATTGGCCGAGCACTTCCCCAGCTGGTCCATGGAGACACACGACACGAACGTTTTTGCCGCTACTACGAAACTCATGATCTTTGACTTTGACTGGGGTACGTAGAAGATGGCGTGCGGTACCCACCCATACCTGAATTATACTGACTTACAGAGACCGAATGATGCAAGAGACGGTTTACCCATCAAGGCAGCTCATGACCTTGAGATGCTTGCTGTCGTTACTGAAGCATGGGCCGCCACTGTCGCAAACGTCTTCGGGTGCTAATTTTACGACGGATCACCGTAATCGGACTGGTACTGCAAGACGAAATGCAGCTCTGGTTCTCATTCTCAGCTTTCAGTCGGTGCTCCGAACGGCGGTGCGTCGCCATCCAAGCACTCGTCTCATCATCCACTTCCATCAAATCCACATCCCGCTGTCCATCTGCATCCTGTAGCGCCTCTGGCGCCTCCTCCTTCTTCAATGATGGCCAGCGTCTCACCTTTTCAGCTTCAGCCGGTGTATGTGTCGTTTCCGCAATACCATGTTTCACCGACTCCAGTGCATCAGGGACCACAAGGACAGCTTCAGGGAACATGGATGGCTGTCTATCCTGCTCGTCCTCCGCCTCCACCTCATGTGGGCGTGCATCCTCCGTCGGCGCAGATTATAGGGGTGTCGGGGATGTGACATGCAAGTTGGTGAAGAGTACCTTCAAGTGTTCACCTATCTCTAGAAAATACCGGTGCGTTTCTCCAGACCACTCTATCCTGCCCATCCGGTTCATGTGGTGTTCCCCTTTTCGTAGATGGACCCGAGACCACCGACATCGTCATCTACGGAGAGACGAATGCACTGTTACATACCCCTCCATTGCAGCTGTCGCCTGCTGTGACGTCCACAGATCACATCTGCGGCACGGTCGAATCCACGCATCAGAGGGATGGTCACTGGGCCTGCAGGTCGACGATGACCTTCGCAGAGAACAAGCGGTTTATTCCGCGGTCGGCATTGATATGACGTAGAGTTGCCCGCGTTCCGCAAAGGACCCGCTGAAGCTTGGCAAAAAGAGACGGAAGGAACCTAGACTCGTTCCACCGGGTTCCACCGGGCGCTCCCTCCCTCGAGGTTGTCGTCAGGCAAAAACTTCGAGCGAGAACGACGAGGGCGAACCGAAGGCGAAGCTGTACGCGACGAAGGATGGGGCGCGTTGGTAAGGAAGAGAGCGTGGACCTTGCCATCGATTTTAACGCGTCTACGGATCGCTCTCGGTAATGGGACGGTACTCGCCGTACGTCGGACTCGGAGATACTACCTGTCCTCAAGGCCTCAGCAACTGCCCATCGCGATGCGTCGCACTCGAGCTTTCTTCGCATAGCTTACTTGAGCACGAGGGACCCATCTACCACGTGCTCTCCCATCGTCTCTTCCTCCTCGACACCATCGACGTTTCCACGAGATGTTCCACCGATCCCTCGACCATCTGCGACACCTCGATCTGCACATCCGACGTCGCATCTGAAGCGTCCCAATCAGTCCGTCAACTTTTTTTGGCTGAACGTTCTCGTGTCTTCGTGTCTGCGCCAAGTCTGAATCAGCAGCGAGACCGAAAGAAGAGGTGTCATGTGGATGCTTGTGCATGTGCGTCCGTGCATGGCGTCGCGGAATCCGTGATGGAGTCCTACGAGACCGCAGCTGGCTTTTCCGGGTGGCATGGGCTTGGGATTGTCGTCGTGCGACGTGCGGAGTGGAACCAAGACGACGAACGGGACGTGACGCATCGAAAGGAGAAGAGTGCTGGAAAGAAGAGGTCGTCGTATTTGGGACTTGAAGGAGGTTGAAAACCGCCCGGGGTAGCCTTGCGATGAGTCATCGAGAACGTCAAGTCGGACGACGACGCCCAAGTTCTATTGTCGAGTTTGTGGGGTTAAGTGGGATCCAGATGTTGGTTCCAGTCACTCTCGTCCATCCAAGTCGATTTCTGACTCTGTTGAGAGGAGACCACCGCCTCCCTCGAGCTCCAGACCAGAAATCAAGTCGGATTCGCCATCAGCCTGGTGGTACGCCCCTTCCCCACACCGCGGACCTCATACAACCCCCAATATGCACTCGTTCCGCTTTCCATCTCCACCCCCAGTTCAGTATGGCGTTCCATCATTACTGGTGAGTTAGACGCGTGACAATGTTTTTCAATTTCCAGCCTCGTGTTCTTTCGCTCTATCTCCTGTGTAGTGCTGACGTGTGTTCGCTGGCAGGTGCACCATCTCCCACGAGCTGTGACCCTAATCAAGCCAGGGCATTCGCGCCCCATTCGCACGTCTTTTCTTCTCCTCCTTCTGCCTATCCGGTTCATTCGCCTCGACATCCGAACAAGCTAAATTTGGGTCGAGACGAATACTAATGGGTTCGCGACTGTGATAAGGAGACAGAGACAGAGACAGACCTTCGATACGAATCCGCAACGACCACGACAGTCTTGGATCCTCCTCCACGTACACCTATCGGGGCAGCGACGCGCCTGGAAGTACCTCAAGTCCACGAAACAACGATGAGGAAGCGGACCACGTGGCTACATGCGAGACACCTGGTCTATCGGATCCGTCCACGCCCGTCAAGCTTCTCGGTCGATTCTCCTCGGTCTATGTCCTCGGGCGCGCCGGGCTCGAATCGAGATGGTCGCGAATCGTCCAAGGCTGTGGTGGTATTTCCTTCGCTGAACGGGTCTTTCCGTCAAGGATTGTTGTCACACATCTTGGTGTCTCCGTCGGGGCAGGGAGTATCTGCACAGACGACGCCTGTGAGGTTGTTGACGTCAGTCAGTTCCTCGGCGCATCTATTCACAAAGGCATCGACGATTTTCTCGGGTGCTGGTGAGCAAGATTGTTCCAAGACGGAACTCGGGAGTAGGGATCTGGAACCCTCTTCGACCTGTTCTGCTTCCGGCGATGGTTCCGTATTCACGCATCCGCTTGGCTCATCACTACCAACGAATTTTAGTCATGGATTGAGGAAAGATTCCCAAGGGATTCTGGGAGTCAATGATATCCATCTCTCCTTGCTCGTCTTCGGCTTCGCTGCCCCTTTCGCCGTCGATGTCGAAGCCTGCCGCAGGATGAATCGGTGAGAGAACGCCGCCTGTCCTAGAGGAAAGCCACGAGTCGTTGTCCGAAGCCACAGTTCGCAATTCACACTCTCTGCCAAGTCTAGATCACTGTCCCCCGGTCCGCGTCGGGTGACGAGCGCTGGGTCGTACCCTTCATCGCCATCACCTCTCAACGGGTCGGCGTCCTTATGTCTCCTCTCGCTCCTGCTCCGACTCTCGGCAATCAGATGACGTTGTTGCCTGCGATCTTGACGGCGACCAGCCCGAAGCGAAAGAAGATGTCTAGGACGAGGGGGATTGTCGATCGGTTGAGGTTGTCTTCAGTCGATGCGTGCAAGTGTGGTGTGCGGGGGGTGGATGGGACGGAATGGTTGATTGATTGAGAGGTGGATGGAATACATGGCAAGATGGCGTCGTCGTCTTATGGGTCGGAGGATGGGGGCAGGGAGATGGAGGGCAGGGGTCGCCATTACAGTCGGATGTGGATGCTGGTGCAGGTGCGGGGTCGGACTGTCAAGGTTCCAAGTCCTCGTCCTCCGAGTCTGGTTCGTCTGCATGGGGAGGAAGACAGCATGACGTAAAGACGTCGGGCTCGGAGACGGTTTTCGTCGCTTGCCAAGGCTGGCTCAAAAGGTGTCACCACCTCAACAACAACAACGGCTGCCAATACCAGTGTTAAGCCCTTTCCGATTCTGAGCGTGTCGCAGACGTCTTCGGGCGCTAATTACTCGACGAATCACCATAATCGGACTGGTGCTTCATCCAATGGCACAGACGGGCCCAAGACGAATGTGATCGCAATCACGCCCTCGAAGGGTGCATACAGATCTGGTTCTCATTCTCAGCTTTCATTCGGTGCTTCGAACGGCGGTGCGTTGCCATCCAAGCACTTTCATCATCCGTTTCCATCACATCCACATCCCGCCGTCCACCCGCATCCCATAGCGCCTCCAGCCCCGCCTCCTCCTCCAATGATGGCCAGCGTCTCTGTCGGCGCAAATAACAGGGGTGTCGGGGATGCGACATGCAAGTTGGTGAGGACGCTGTACGGTATTTGTTTCATTTTGGGTTTTTCGTTCGTCGGTCGCATACGATGGACAGATGGAAAGATCGTGATGTGTTTTGTTTCTTGTGCATTTTCTCTTTTTCGTTTTCTCGGCCTTTTTGTTTGTTTGTTTGGCTATGGAGGAAGGGAGTGATACAACTATTTGTATGAGCCCAATGTCCTGTCCCATGTGATTCCTTTCTTTCTTTCTTTTGTCATGCTGTCTCTCTCACTTGCAAGTCTCGGTCATTCTCATATTCCACTTTTTTGTGTAGGTCTATACTTTTTGGTCGAGTTGAATCATGACATGACAGAAATCTCAATCTTGTTGCTGTCGTCTGCCAACTCGAGTCGTGAGAATGGGGGACTGGATCTCATTCATATGCTCTACAGTGATGGTAGTTGGAGTATAGTTTCTATATGCTTTTCACTCTCACCATGCCAGTCTTTTACACTTCTGAATTCATTGGTGGATCCAGTCAGGATTTTTCAAGCTGTTGTTGCTTCTCCTGGGCAAGTAAATCTGCACATAATGTGAACTACCTTCACTTACTGTAGGTATAATGTGACATGTCATACTGTTTTGGCTACATACATATCTGTAATTCAGGGCATGATAGTAGCTGGTACACACAAGGCAGGCTGGGTACATTTCTCTATAGATCTCTTCAAGGTTGTTACAACTCTTTTTCTTTCCTTTTTTGACATCTACTTTTTCCTCCAAACAATTTGTTGAGACTTTCATGAAAAGCACACTTTATTCAATTGCTGAAAATATAGTGGTTATTGCATAAAATCTTAATGATATGATATACTTTACATACTCACCCTGAGTCATCCTATTCTGAAGCACAACATTCAAGATCATCTCAACCTTGTCTTCCTTAGATAGTGTGCCATATTGATTGAAAACTTCCTCCATGTCCAATTTCACCTTTGCAGGTATGTTCGATTGCTTGTACTTTTCAGCAGCAGATTGAAGTGATTGGAGATCTTTTTGATGGAAAAGGTAGAATGAATGCTCCAGAATAAGCAGTATATCTGTAAAGCAATGTTATTTTTGACAAGGATGATGTTTTGATGTTTTGGTGGAAAACAAAAACCAACCAATACTCTTCAGTACACATTCCTGCCATGTATGCTATGGTCTTTAATTTTACTTTGATACAAAGTGAAATGAAGAATTAAGTTACCATAGGATGAGATTTCAGAATGGATGATTGATTCAGATCAAGATTGGACTGAATAATGAAATGTTAAAACTGAAAGGCAATAGAATGAATCTACATACATGCTGGTTGTGAACAATCTGCATCAATGATTATTAATTATATCAAGATGGAGGGCGAGAATGATGAATGAGATTTACCGCCTATAAATGATGAGATATAATCAAAAATTATTGATATAGTCAACTCTTACAGACTAAGATGAATGTAATCAGATTGTAGATCAATATTAGCATTTTGCCACACAAGAAATTGAAAGAAAATACATCCTGCAGGAGATAAAACAATGAGGTGAGCACATGTCAAATCTATATTATATTTGATTGCAAAAGAACTTACAGCCTGTGAATGACAAAGGATTTCATAAATAAAACATTGCAAGTATGAGATGAACAATATACTATTTACCTCCTATGGAATATGAAAACATGCATCATCAGTAAATAATTCTGGACCATATGCATTGACATGAAAATGATGAAATATACCTCCTACAATCAGCCAAAAGGAAAATTATAAGATTTAAATGATGATCCAGGTGAATGGTGAAGTGCAACTCACAGTCTGTAATCAGGAGAGGTGGATGTTAATTATGATAAACATCAAAATGTTGTGTGAGCTCACCAGCTAAATAAAGCAAGACATGACTTAATTGAAAGCATTGTGGGACATGATGCACGACTCACATCCTGTGATTTCCAGAGCAGAATGAAGAATGAATGGACATGGCATCATCAGCATCACCACTCTCTGGCACATTCCACAATGAACAACTCACATACTGTGATTTCCAGAGCAGATTGAAGAATGAATGGACATGGCATCATCAGCATCACCACTCTCTGGCACATTCCACAATGCACAACTCACCAACTGTGATTTCCAGAGCAGATTGAAGAATGAATGGACATGGCATCATCAGCATCACCACTCTCTGGCACATTCCACAATGCACAACTCACTACCTGTGATTTCCAGAGCAGATTGAAGAATGAATGGACATGGCATCATCAGCATCACCACTCTCTGGCACATTCCACAATGCACAACTCACATGCTGTGATTTCCAGAGCAAAGTGAAGAATGAATGGACATGGCATCATCAGCATCACCACTCTCTGGCACATTCTACAATGCACAACTCACTCCCTGTGATTTCCAGAGCAGAATGAAGAATGAATGGACATGGCATCATCAGCATCACTACTCTCTGGCACATTCTACAATGCACAACTCACTCTCTGTGATTTCCAGAGCAGATTGAAGAATGAATGGACATGACATCATCAGCATCACCACTCTCTGGCACATTCCACAATGCACAACTCACCAACTGTGATTTCCAGAGCAGAATGAAGAATGAATGGACATGGCATCATCAGCATCACCACTCACTGGCACATTCCACAATGCACAACTCACATACTGTGATTTCCAGAGCAGAATGAAGAATGAATGGACATGGCATCATCAGCATCACCACCCTCTGGCACATTCCACAATGCACAACTCACCAACTATGATTTCCAGAGCAGATTGAAGAATGAATGGACATGGCATCATCAGCATCACCACTCTCTGGCACATTCCACAATGCACAACTCACATACTGTGGTTTCCAGAGCAGAATGAAGAATAAATGGACATGGCATCATCAGCATCACCACTCTCTGGCACATTCCACAATGCACAACTCACATTCTGTGATTTCCAGAGCAAAGTGAAGAATGAATGGACATGGCATCATCAGCATCACCACTCTCTGGCACATTCCACAATGCACAACTCACATCCTGTGATTTCCAGAGCAAAGTGAAGAATAAATGGACATGGCATCATCAGCATCACCACTCTCTGGCACATTCCACAATGCACAACTCACTCCCTGTGATTTCCAGAGCAGATTGAAGAATGAATGGACATGGCATCATCAGCATCACCACTCTCTGGCACATTCCACAATGCACAACTCACATCCTGTGATTTCCAGAGCAAAGTGAAGAATGAATGGACATGGCATCATCAGCATCACCACTCTCTAGCACATTCCAAAATGCACAACTCACATACTGTTATTTTAGCAGAATAATTCATGATATAAGTCACATTTTTATTATCTTTGCTCATTGCAGCAATAAACAACTCACTCTCTGTGGTTCCCATAGTGAAATACAATCAATCAACATAAATATGATTGATATGAATTTATCTCACCCAAAAGTGTGGAAACCATCTTGCCATATATACAGGATCAATACCCCCCTTTGGGTGTCCAGAAAGTGCTGATTGCTGCTGCCTGTCCAAAATAGATATCACACTTTTTCAGATTATAGCATCTTCCCTTGGAAGAAGATTTAATGTTCAGTACTCACTCTCGAACTGCATATTTGATACATAATGCTATGTTTGTTTTCTGTGCAGTGACAAACAGCATTTGCAAAGCCTCCTCATTCAGAGCCTCGGCTGTCTTTTCCAATAGTATCTTACACCCCTCATTCGAGTTGTGCATTCCTTCCATGCATGCAAATTCTATGAACTGAATCATTTATTAGAAAAAAGAACAAATACCTTCAATCCGAACACTACTTTTTGGTGCATGCTTCAATTGACAGAGACGTTCCCATACATTGGCATTGTCAAAAATTCCATCTATGAGCCCCTGTGCCTTTGCCTTCTTCTCATCTATTGGCAGCCTTCGGTCATTCCCAGTTAGTTTGCCCAAGGCTACCGTCAACAATGCATCAAACTTGGTGAACAACACAATAACCGGCACTGGACAACTTGTGAGCTTGAGCAAACCTTTAC
>JBBPOM010000714.1:0-19478 GCA_038091455.1 Leccinum uliginosum | reverse complement strand
GTGCTTCAACGGTGAACCATCTCTCTCTCTCAACCGAGAAGCATGTTGGTTCTGTACATCAGACATGATCCCTTGCATTGTGACTTTCGAGCTGACTTTCCCAAGGGTAACACTGAAAGTGGGAGACGGCATCGGAGCGTTCAGACTTGGGTAGTGTTCTGGCTGGGGGTACTGTAGCGTTAGATTGTACCCGCAGAGTTTGCTCCTAAACGAAAAGTTAGCACCCCTGTGGCATCCATCACCGCGTTGCAACGAACTGTTCTTGGAAGTACTCAAACACCACCGGATCATACCCAATGATCTGCGGGTATGTTTCCAACACGCTGACCACAGGTGATTGCACACATGTCTCTTGAGACGTAATCGATCCGTCCCCAATGGCTATTCTCGTCAGGTTAACAGGAGGATTCTTCGTCTCAAAGTATGCTTTAGTGATGTATGGCTGAACCAGTGTTATACGGACTCGCATGATGAAGATGGGAACACATACAATGAACGTCCCAGCATAGCTCTCACCAGTAATATACAGAGGTCGTGTGGCGAGACTCGGGAACACTTTTACGAAATTCTCGAGGAATCCCATCTATGGATACTTACGTCAGTGCGTCAATGGTTTGGCTGATTTAATATGGATGCTCACGAAATCGGTACCCATCTGGTCCTCGTCGGCAACTGATCGGGGTGTCAGAACCACTAAACGATAAATGTTAGAAACGTAGTTGGCATACTCACTCCGGCCGTCGGCGTCAACTGTGCCGAACCCAGTGCCACTGATGGGAGTACGTAAATCTACCATTATAACGACGACGGTCGACGCACACTGGTTGGTCGATGTACACATAATCGGCAACAGTCGTCCATGCATACTTGTTTTCAGCCGCAGAATAATTTCCCAAGATGTTGATGGGACCATGCTGAGCCAGACACATCAACACGAATGTGCGGGAATAGCCAGCATAGATGTGAACGCACCTCAAACAAGAGTCCAATGAGACTCGAAGCGCCAGGACTACACAGGATCATCAATTGCACAGCATATATGCGCTCGTGGACTCAAGTACTCACCCTCCATTCAGCCAGATTCCCCAAGGCTCAGTACTATTCGCGGTGAACGATCCGTTCGAAGATTCGAATGCCCAAAAGAACAGGGTATCATTGGGATGCCCCGCTCTCTGGACGGGAATATTTCCAGCCCAGTTCCGAGACAGTGGCCAAGTCACGTTTGGGAGGCTTTCTGTCACCTGAAAGTCTATGATAACAACATCGTCGTGGCGTGAACTAGCGCAAAGGAGTGCACAATTGAGGACGCACAGTTCTGCCATTCTGGACTATAATCACCGGTTGGCATACCAGGATATACCTGTGGCCAGCTACTATTTGGAACTGGAGCCTGGGCTCGCACGGACGCGAGCAACGAGAGGGCGATTGGCAGGAGAACGAGGGATGGTGGCCGGGACATGGCAAGAGAGCGAGGCACGAACGAGGGAGGTCGATTGTTGTATTTAACCAGTCAGAATCTTGGCGGGGGTGCAACGTCAACAACGGCATGATTATTTTTAACAGAACCGCCACAAATCTGATAGGGTAATGTGGGATAGCAAGCAAATGGGCGGAGAGAGGTTGATGGACACGTTGTATCAGCCTAAACGTGCGAAAACTCTAGTCTTCTCTTGGAGTTATAGCACGGCCGGAACGTGTTGGATTACAACAAAGATTTCTGCTAGGTGGCAATAAGTACTGGTGAGCTTAGATCAACCGATGGCAGGCACGTAATCGCATCACCGTCAAATTAATGCCACACTGGATCCAGTAAGTGTCTTGAGTAACAGTGCAAACTGCCACATCCAGACATGTACAGTGAGTAGGTCGAATACCACTTGGGGTCGGTATCTTGAATCTTCCCGTGCAGATATGGGGCCATTTTCCAAGTGACGCGCGTTTATAAAGTGCGTGAAGGCAGTCAAGTACTCCATCTCACCGACTAGCACCAGGGATGCACATCTGATCGATAAAAAAATAGAGTTACTCCGCACCCAGTTGTCGCCATCGGGACAATGGTGGCTGAGTCACGTTCATGGGACAACGGTCGAGACACGAACCGGATTCACCGCTTTCCACTGTACGATCCGCAGAGTGAATACACTTTGCTATCACCATCGACGGTAACCTCCTTGACGGTGATCCCATCGCAAAGTACACTGCCCACATCTCTTGTCCGCATGGTAGTGTTAATTTAATACGAGCGCTTTGGCCCCAAGGCTGCGCTTCTGCGAACTTGATGGCATTAATTTAGCAAATTGTGCTGATAATCTTCCACAACTGTCTCCCATGGGCCACAATCAGTTCACCATCAAAGTCACCATCACTGCGAGGCGCAATCCACAAAGTTTTAAATTGTTCAGTACCGGACAACAAGGCGTGGGAATTGGATGTCACGCGACTCTCCGTTCTAGTTCTCGGAGCGGAAAACGGAGGCATGTGGTATTGCCGGTTCCAGGTGCACTTGCATCGATATCTTTCCCGTGTCCTACCAACTTCATCCTCCATTTACAAGTACCACAGCCCTAGATTATCCTCATCACTAGCTTCGATGGGTGTGATCAGAACAGGACAGGTGGATACCTCCGAACGCCTGGCCCGCCTGAGGGCGTTGATGCAGCAGCAAGACGTAAACGTGAGCGCTGTTGTCGTTCCCAGCGAGGATGAGCGTGAGTGTGATCTGCTTTTTCACCGTAGCTGTGCCGACAAACTTGAACCCATCGACAGACTTCAGCGAATATCCCTCCGAAGCCGACAAACGACGAGGATACATATCCGGATTCAATGGGTCCGCAGGTGATTAGACGAATTGATTGATTTGAGAGAGGCATGAATATTTGCGTTGATGCGTTGATCCGCAGGATGTGCTGTCGTTACGCTCAAGAATGCCTTCCTCTTCACCGACGGTCGATACTTCCTACAAGCCGAACAGCAGTTGGACGAGTGAGCAATGTATGTATCGCTATGGCTGTGCTCTGATTCGGGCGTCGCAGGAACTGGACTTTGATGAAGCAGGGATTGCAAGGTGACTATATGTTGGTAGCCAACGCGACACGAAGCTGACGTTTCACCAGACGTTCCCACCTGGCAGGAATTTCTCTCGAAGGTACTCGCTCGATCCAGTCGCACGTTTTCGATCTATAACGCTAGTGCAGAACCTCGAACAGGGTACAAGGATTGGGATTGATCCAACTCTGATTTTGGCCAGTATGTCGTTCGCATCCTCGTCATGCATAAACATGGACCCATGCGAACAATAGCTGATGCTCAGGCACTCGCGAAGTCTCTTGAACAATCCGAGTTGGTTCCTCTCTCAAAAAACCTTGTCGACGTCGTTTGGGACTCAGAGCGGCCTAAGAGACCCCAAAATCCTGTCCTTCCCTTGGACGTGAAGTACTCAGGTTCGAACGCGTTACTCTCACCTTTGCCCTTCCTTTAATATTTATCAGGTGAAACTTTACGGAGTAAACTTGATCGTATACGACAAGAGTTGGTCAAGAAGAAGGCAGTTGCATTAGCTGTTACATTACTTGACGAGGTCGCTTGGACATTCAACCTCCGTGGGGCAGACATCGATTACAATCCAGGTAATCATCTCGTTGTCGTCCTTCTTCTGAAGGAAGTTTAAATTTGGCAGTTTTCTTCGCGTATGCGGTCGTGAAGCATGATTCAGCCGTGCTATTCATGAATAAGACACAGGTCGACCCTGATGTGATCAGCCATCTTGATCAGGATGTGGAGGTTCGGCCATACGAAGCATTCCTTCCTTATTTGCAAGAACTCGTCGGCGTCGGGTTGGTAAAGAAAGATCAGGTACATCTTTGCGATAAAAGGTCAGCGATTCGTCCGGTTAATGATTTCTAGCCCGTGTTACTTGGAGATAAGACGAGTTTTGCTGTTGTTCATGCACTCGGGGAGGTGAGTTTGCCTAGCATCCTGAATACAATCAACACCCACGCATTAAAAAGGAGAACGTGGTCATCGTACCTTCACCTGTGGCAGCCATGAAAGCCATCAAAAACAGCACTGAGATCGAGGGCTTCCGGCAATGCCACATACGCGATGGGGTTGCATTGGCTCGCTACTTCGCGTGGCTGGAGGAACAACTCCAGAACGGCATTGTCCTGAATGAGAGCCAGGGATCGGACAAACTCGAGGAATTTAGATCGTGCGTAATGACATATGCTCTGCTCAGAACTGCCCTCATCTTCGGCAGGAAGCTCGATTTGTTCCGCGGTTTATCGTTCACCACTATTTCTTCCGCTGGACCTAACGCAGGTTTGAATTCGTATACTTTCCACAGTATGATTCCAAGCTGATCATTCTCCAGCTATCATCCATTATTCTCCGGATCCTAAAGATTGCGCTATTATCTCGAAGGATCAGGTACGTCGCCAAACCGACGTCTTTTCTATTAACTCAATTGCCAACAAGATCTATCTATGCGACTCTGGAGGTGGGAGCGTTTAAACTCTTGTGTCGACAATGGCTTGTCGCTCACCTCTTCCTTTTCCTAGGCCAGTATCTCGATGGAACAACTGATGTCACCCGCACATGGGCAAGTACTATAACTATCGAATCGATGACTCATTTTACAGACATCATAACAGCACTTTGGAACACCGTCCGCAGAGGAGAAGCGTGCATTCACCAGGGTCCTTCAAGGTCACATCTCCATCGATTCCGGCGTTTTTCCCACTGGGACGACAGGTAGGCCTACAGACCAATCCCTTTCAACTAAACATCAAACTTTAATTCTGCAGGATATATAATGTGCGTGAATGAGGGTGTACGCTCTGGGCTTTGCGCGCTGACGATGCCGCAGAGATTCATGGGCAAGAAGGGCCCTGTGGCAAGACGGTCTTGGTGAGCTGGCGCTGAGCCCCACTCATTGACGTCATAATTTGTTGAGCCGAAATTCCCCAGATTACAGGTCAGCTCATCCCTGTACATGGCGTACGTTGGTTTTAATCACATGGATCAAATACAGGCATGGGACGGGCCATGGTGTCGGTCACTTCCTGAACGTACATGAAGGTATGCGAAGGAATGGAAAGTACCGTAATGACATTACTTATTCCTTACTCAAAAAGGTCCTCAGGGTATTGGTATACGCATCGGTAGGGGCAAAGATGGAGCTTCCAGCCAAACTATGAACTGACGATGGAGTAAGCCTACAACAGCACCGCGTTTAAACCAGGAATGACTGTATCGAATGGTACGAGCACGAGCCCATCATTTCATGATCGAGAATTAATGAACATTTCGCTTACAATCTACAATAGAGCCGGGATACTATGCTGACGGTAAGTGGGGGATACGCATCGAGAGCGTGGTCGTCGTTCGTGAAGTAAATGCGCCCAATAACTTTGGAGGGAATGGTTATCTCGGGTTCGAGCGGGTCACGATGGTCTGTATCTTGTCTCATTCGGTCGCGTCGGGCAACGCTGACAAACGTGTATGTGAGCAGTGTCCGATTCAGACGAGCTTGATCGACTTGTCGCTGCTGACGGTCGAGGAGAAGAAGTGGCTGAACGGATACCATGCCGAGGTCGAGTCCAAGCTTGCCCCGAAGTTGCTGGAGGCAAAGGACGATCGTGCGCTGGCGTGGCTGAAGAGGCAATGTCAGGCTGTGTAAAGGCGTTGGATCGTGGATCATTGGGTAGGTGGGTGACCAGCCAAGAAGTCCGAATATGTGTCGATTTAGCACGAGAATTGCTTTCAAGGAATAAGTACAGGATGTCGATGTAGCCGTTTCAAGTTGGTCTAAGGCGTCACACAAGATTTAAAATTATTGCAATGTTAACACTGTTCGGAGTTTCAATAACGAGTTATGGAAAAAATAATACGAAAATAATTGTGGGACACCGCCACTTCGTGAAGTGAAGCTTGCCCCGATGATCAGTGTCAACTTCAACAACTCATTCGGGAATGCAAGCAATGACTAGCTGGTCACTTGGTTCTCCTTATTCGTTTTCAAGGATGATACAGTCAAGGAAGGAAGTTCCGAACCTGATCAAGTATATGAAAGAAAGGAAATCGGCGAGACGATCAACGATGATTCTGGTCGGTGCCAGTGGAACCCTCTATCTGCACGTCGATCGACCCCCGGATTCCGGTTCCAAATGCTCACCGCTCAAAGCATCGGAGTAATTCGGCTCGAATGGACTCCATCCAGGTGCGTACAGCCCTCGCTAGGGTTGTGTCAAGGAAGCTGAGCATGTCGCACGACCCTACCTCTAGATACGTCTAGACCGTCTTCGGTGTGAACTCGACGAGGCGCAACAAGACCGTCTCCTCCCCTTTTTTTCGCACACATGCACACGTGCACGTACGTCGTCGGCAAAATTTGCCGACTTTTTCCCCACAACTCTCAGGCTCTCCCCAGTTGCTCGCCTGGTCCTTTTTACATAACTGCCCCGCACCGGGAAGGGCTGAAGCGTTCTTTTTCACAAGCTAGATGCCTGACGCCATCGGCAAACGCATGCGTGAAGAAGTGTCCCCTTGAGGTTCGACTTGGTGTGGGTCTGCTGTACGTCTTTCACCCACGGACACCGCGTTCGTTTACGCACGCCATGATGAACGCCCATTCAATGAAAAAAGTCCTCGGTGGCACTCGGATCTTATCCCCCACTTCATCTGGGTGGAGTGTTCCCTGACGCCGCGCACATGGATTTTACTTACTGCGGCAAGCCCTTGCCACCCAATTCTATTGGAGGCAAACCTTGACTCTCGCACTGTTACTGGCAGCAATCGTCCAATCGTTGTCGATCTCGGTTCCACCTGGACCCTAGAGCGCTGACTGCTTCACTTTTTTTATACCCCTGTCACAAAGACTTGACCGAAATACATAATGTGATCCCAACACGTAGCCTACTAGGAGCCCCACCTGCCCAATGGTCGAGGCCCCTTTGCCCTACAACATGGCATGGCACAAGGCATGTATGTGCCTTATCGCTCTTACAGGGTAAAATGCTAACGTACATCGCCTACCACCATACATTACTAGTCATACAGATGGGGATGCCAGATCCGCAGAACAAGGAGAGAGAGAAAGAATGAGGGCGAACAAACGTGAATTGTGAGGGTATCCGTAAAAATGCTGAACGATGCTGAAAAGACGTGATTGGTAACAGGCGCAAAGGGTCGCGACGGCGCACTCATAAATATTACAAAACGAAACACGTACACACACCTCCCGTGGGCTCGTAGATGGGGAATCATTGTCCAGAAGAAGAAGAAAAAGGGTATGGTCGACAGTGACTATCGTGAAGATGATGTCTAGGACCCACTTCTGTGTTTGCGTTCATCCGTCATCGTCTGACGTAGGTGAGGCTGGGCCGTTCGTGAGGTACCCGGCTATGATACCGTTTTCTTTGCAGTAACCCGTCCGCTTGAGGACCGACCGCGGCGGTGCCTTGGGTATGAGCCTCCTATTGAGGTCGATTCGGACGCCGTCTTCGTTTTGCCACCCCTCGGACGGTTCGGGATAGTCGTCGAGGTCTTCAGGGTAATCCTCACCTGCTGCAGGAGGCTTGTATGAGCCATCGTTGCGCCACAGCTGATCCCTAAACATTCGAACGTTGACGATTCAGGAAGGACCGAAAATAGGACAGGGGGGTCGGGATCAGTCAGATTCCATGTTCAGAACGGGTATAGGAACATACCCTCGTCTATTGAACCATCCTTTTCTTCTCTGGCTTGGGAAGATGGGACTTGGGCAGACCAACTCCTCGCTCCATCGGACGGAACGTGGCGGGGGGAGAGTGCTGGCTCGGCGTGGGCGTGGAGGCATGATCTGACCTTGGTCCCCATCAGAGTTACGGCGGCTTGGTGTCCGGTGAGGTGGTTCAGCGGTGATATCGATGGTCTGGCCGTATTCCCAGTTAACGGTCAAGCCCGGAGGTGGAGGCACGACGCCGTGCGAGCTGCTACCCGTGGATCCGCCGCTCCTCATTGAGGACGAGCGGGTGAGTTGTGGTGGTGAGGTCGAGATATACCCTCCCGTCTCTGCTGTAGTCCACGCACTCTGCGGCGGAGCATCAGCAGGGTAGGCAGGACGATCTCCGATACGTAGCTGCGGGAGCCGCGGCCGCGTGGCTTGTGGTGGGAGTGAACGCTCGTTTGCTAGCACGAGGCTGTCTTTGCGCACGCGGGTGCCCACGGGAGGTGTCGGTAGTGGGCGGGAGGCATGTGAGGCATGTGAGGCATGTGCAGCGCTGTCGGCCCTGCTGGAGGAACGGGGCGGTGGGCTGCTCATCTCCGAACAAGTCGGGCACGTGTGATATCCCACGGGGAAGGGCGTCCCGGACCGCTGCTGCCCGCCATGGGCAAAGGATGGTCTCCGCTCGGGTGCCGTTCGGGCTACTTGGAGCATGCCTCGCGGCGGACAGTCGTCCTCCACGCTGCTATTGCTCGACCCTGAAGATGGAAAGGAGAAGAGGGAGTCGATCTCGCTCACGCTGCTGTCTGACGATGGGGCGTAGTAGTACTCGCGGTAAGGGTCCGATTTTGAGGATGCGATGGAACGCTCATAGATGTAGGTGTCTGGGATGGGTCCAGGGTGGATGAACCCGAAGCGTCTGGTGTCGCGGTAGCCTCGATCTCGATCTCGCTCCCGTTCTCGTTCTCGTTCTCTATCTTCTTGGGGGTGGCCATGAGCGTGGGACGGAGGCGGTGGCTTGACTAGTTTCCGCGGAGGCGGAGGGTCGCGCATCGACAAGCCCGGTGGACGGGGGTCTCGATGTGTCGACGAGGGTTTGTAGTCAAAGTCACCTCTGGCGGTGACAGCGGATAGCTGCTGACTGATATTTGAGTACTGATGGGCGGAAGTAACAGTCGGCGCTTTGAAGACTCGCACCGCAAAGCCGGAGGGTACTGGCAGGACGTAGTTCTGTCAACCCACCAAAGAAAGTGGGGGTAGGGGAAGGTGGCCTGCGTTCACTATCCCGTCGAAAGTCGAAGGAGGAGGATGTGGGGACTGACCTTGGACGATCCCGTGGGTCCTCCGACGCCTCCTCGGTCATTTCTCGAGGGTGGACGGACACCAGGGTTGAAAGGTGACAAGGGATTGGACATGAAAGTGGCAGCCATAGCTCGACCTCTGATCTGACCTAGCAGAATGGGACGGGCATATGTGTGTGGATGGAGTACTTATAAGAAACGAAGGGCAACGGACCACGGAGAGAGCGACTGTGGAATTTTTAGTGGTGAGAAGCAAGAGGGAGGGGCACGCGGGGCTTTCGGGAATCGGGGTCTGCGACTAGATGAATTAGTGAAATGGGCTGTAGCGTGCCCAATCGGTGCAATGCTGCGAACACGAGTTAACCAGGTTGCATGACATGAGGTTTGATTTCTTGATGTGAACCCTAGGCGAAAAGAAAAATGAGGATCGAGTGGCTCTAGGGGCGGCGAAGGAACTTGACAGAAGATGGCCAAATACGAGAGACCGCCATACTGTAGTACTAACTAATTACGGGCTGATTACCCATGGCGACGACGATCGGTGTGGTTTATAGGTCCGGCCACCCTCACTGGGTGGGCGGGCCGGCCCCGCGGGCGCTCATTTATCAATTAGCCACCTGGTGTCTTGCTGCACTACATCATACTCGGCGTGCTGTGTTCTGATGCGCACGACTGTAGTAAAAACACGCTGGCGTGGTGTAAAATGGCCTGGAGACCAAGCCACCTGCCGGGAGGGTACCACAGGATCTCAGGCGTCTTGGAATCCGGGTATGAATGCCAACGACAACGTGTCGCTGCGTACATGTCAAATCAACAGCTGGCACTTACCCTGATTTGGAATGAAAAAAGAAGAGAGGGAGGGAGGGAAAAGCAAAGGTATGAATGCACTTACGTCGGTTCAAAGCGGAATTTGGTACAACCAACCAAATGGCACGGAGGCCATATCGGGAACCGAAGCTCCCCGCCGCCGTCGATCGTCATAGAAGTTCCACCTTTTGGGGCAAAGTCAAGCAAAGCCCTTTACATCTTTTTCAAACTGCGAGATGTCATGATGTGGAGTGGGGTGAACATGGAATGATTTGCGCGCACACGCTCATAGTTCCTGGAGTGAATGTTCTCGAAGAGAATGATTTTTTACTTACCGAGCAAGCCTGGTCTCTCGTAGGCACTGGCACCCCCTGGTCCGGGGTAGCAGGACAATCTCTCCTGGACTTGCAAGCACGTAGAACTCATCAACACCGCTCGCAACAGAAGACAGTCTAAAAAAACACACAGCTTTGTGTACACGGAGAAGATTCATTTTACGGCTGCGCAAACAATTCGGAAGACCATGGAAGTGCGTCGATAGTGCTCCCTTGCAGGACGGCATGAAGAAAGAGGGGGATGACCCTATGGATTCATGGAATCATGGAATCTGCATGCGATGAAGGAGTGACCGAGGTGCGGACACGTTCGTAAAAGGCAAAAGGGAGGGAAGAGTGAGGCAGCGGGCAATAGAACATCCAATCAAGCACCTGAACGGACCTTAAACAGCGGACAAGTGGGGTAAGTTTGGTGTAGCGAGGTGCGCAGTATACGTCGTCGTCGAGAAATCATGAATTCGGGACTACATACCGAGTCGTGCTTACTCCAACTGCGGTCGTTGATTTTCTCCCTGTCGTGCCAGTCGCTGAATAGCCTACATCAATTGGGGATCCCCAGAGGGCTGTAGCGTGGCACAGAGGCCACGGTCTGATGTGGGGCGGTGTTTTACGAGCCCTTGCCACGAACTCGGACAGCTCGAACTCAGGAAGTCTGGGACCGCCCCCGATCAATCCGAGGTTCGACGACCACAGGCGAGCACTGCACGTGCCGCCCGCTATGCTATCAGATAACCCATATCGTCGGCGGGGCGGTACAGAAGAGATAAGAGGAACAGCCTACGCATGCTTATAAATAGGATACTTGGGTCAACGTGCGTGGCGATGCGCAGCCAGGGAGATGGTCCAGCATCAGTTGGGTCGTTGGGGATTGAATGGAAGTATACCTTGATCGAGAGCGGTCACAGCGCGATACACGGAGTTGATGTGGGTCATATGTTCGAGTTCTGATCGAATGCTCGAGTGATGTGGGAGGAGCTTGAAGACGCAAATATGAAGAGACGGCTGGAGAGGTACCCTCCGAGTCCGATTGACCACTTGCTACTTTGAGAGACACTGACGAACCAGGAATGTTAGTTCTCGCTATTTGTCGCATAGTTCTGGTACCTGTTAGTAAACCAAAAACGGCGAGCAAACCCTTGGTCGTGGTAGACTGTAGTAGTACTCCCGACAGGGGTGGTGAGTAGTGTGACACGTTGCCAAGCGTGACTTAGTATGGTCACTCACGGCCCCATCTTGCCAGTTGCAGCTTGAAAGTTAGAACGAACAAAAATTGATATGCATGCTCTTAGACATGACATTCTTCCTCCAAGCGGTGTTGAGTTCGCGGTTGCCCTCAACCTCACATCGTCGGCGCCGTCTACCCTTGTAAATGTGGTCACCGCCAAATCCAACCTTCTTCGTATCTATGCCATACACGAACAACCCTCTCCAATCTCCGACCATGTCGAGAGCGAACGTGACAAGCGCGCGCGTGTGCGGAAGGGAACAGAGGCAGTGGAGGGCGAGGTCGAGATGGACCAGGCTGGCGACGGCTGGGTAAATATGGGCGCGGTAAGTGTTCGCTACCAGTCTGTCCTCCGAAGCCATCTGAAAAAGCTGGCTAGTCGAGTGCGAGCAAGGAGCTTCCGACTACGTGGCGCCTTCGTCTTGTTCGCGAGCATACCCTACATGGAACCATTACGGGAATCGACAAAGTTCGTACCATATCATCCAATGACGACAAGCTCGACCGTCTCCTTGTCTCCTTCAAGGATGCAAAGGTATATTTACCCTCTATTTGTAAGTCAATCTGAACATTTCCACAGATTGCTCTGCTGGAATGGTCGGACGCCGTTTATGACCTCGTCACGGTGTCGATCCACACTTATGAGCGTGCTCCACAAATGGTATGTCCTTCACCTTATGGGGGAACTCTCTTTAATATTTGTTCCATAGGCTGTTCTCGACAGTAATCTCCTACGTGCAGAACTCCGTGCAGACCCCTTGTCACGTTGTGCTGCGCTTTCCCTTCCCAAAGACTCCCTTGCAATTCTGCCTTTTTACCACACGCAAGCTGACCTCGATGTCATGGAACAGGACCAAGGCTTTTCAAGGTACTTTTTCGTGCATTCATTTGTTACCGACTTGCTGACACTTTCCTCAGAGAAGTGCCGTATTCACCCTCTTTCGTCCTTGACATGGTTGCGGATGTCGATCCCAATTTGCGTAATATCATCGACTTTGTGTTTTTGCCAGGTTATCATAATCCAACAATAGCTGTGCTTTGTCAGTCGGAAAAGACCTGGGCTGGGTAAGTCCCAAACCTTACGAACCGATCCGTATTTGCTCAAGCATTGCATTCCGATCGTGGATTCTAGTCGCCTGAAAGAATACCGCGATACAGGTCGTCTGTATATATTTACCCTTGATCTTCTCAACCACACGTATCCCATCATTACCGCCGTAGACAATCTCCCGTTTGATTGTCTCGCCCTGCTTCCCTGCGCACAATCTATTGGGGGTGTTATCATCCTCACGGCTGATTCCCTTATTCACGTGGACCAGGCTGCCCGACGTGTCTCACTTCCCGTCAATGGATGGTCTGCACGCGTTAGCGATATCCCTTCCCTCCCACTTGGCAAAGACCTAGATTTCATCCTCGAAGGGAGCCAGCTCGTGTTTGCAGATGAGAAGACATTCTTTGTAATCAAAAAGGATGGGATGGTCCATCCTGTAGAAATCATTTCGGACGGACGAACAGTGTCAAAACTTGTTCTGTCTCCGGCGCTTGCTCAGACAACGATTCCTGCAGTGACGAAGCAACTTGATGGGGGTATGCTGTTTGTAGGGAGCACAGTTGGACCATCAGTGTTGCTGAGAGCAGTTCGGATAGAGGAAGAGGTGGAAGAAGGCGAAGCAGATGATACAAGTGCGGCACTGACTGCTGTAGTGGATACCAAAAACGCGATGGATATCGATGATTTTGAAGATGATGGTGAGCGGGCGTGAAAATACGTCTGAAAGTTGGTCACTGACGCGAAGATAATCTGAAAGATCTATATGGAGAGTCAAAGCTCGTGGCCAAGACGACTGCGAATGGCGTAGCGCCTGGGACACATACCTTGCGGACACGGTCCGTTATCCACCTTTCGCTGTGCGATTCTATTCCTGCATACGGGCCGGTTGCCGATATGACATTTTCGTTGTCGAAAGTGGGGGTGCGTACCAAAAATGTATCATGTCTTTTGCGACATACGTATACTCACGTCCGGGTTCTGCATCCATTTGTTTGATTGTCGGCCGACATCTATGTTGATAGGAACGATACGTTCCCGAACTCGTTGTTGCCACGGGGAGCGGCCATCTAGGAGGCTTTACCCTTTTTCAGGTACCGAAAAACCCTATTTCTTACAATTGCCTCCCTTCGTCGCTAAACATTTTCGGTATCTAGCGCGACCTGCCTGTTCGTACCAAACGCAAATTGCACGTTTTGGGTGGTGCACGTGGGATCTGGTCTATCCCTATCCGGCAGTCCCACAAAGTAAATGGTACGTCATACGAGAAAACCAGCGGCGGATTATTTGCCGGAGAGAGCGATACGATCATTATCAGTACGGACGCTAATCCATCCCCCGGTGTATCTCGTGTGCGTGTCTTCTTCTAGCCTCGAGAAGAGAAGGGATGGGGTGAGCTAATCAAGAAATGGAAATGCTTTTAGATTGCGACGAGGGCTGCAAAGACGGATTTGGCTATTCCAACGCGTATACCGGGAACTACCATCGGTGCCGGTCCGTTCTTCCAGCGCACGGCCATCTTGCATGTGATGACGAATGCTATACGCGTCCTCGAACCAGGTGCGTTCTTCCCGATCTTCTAAATGTATTTATGGTATTCGA
This sequence comes from Leccinum uliginosum, assembly GCA_038091455.1. Lineage (NCBI taxonomy): Eukaryota > Fungi > Basidiomycota > Agaricomycetes > Boletales > Boletaceae > Leccinum > Leccinum uliginosum. The sequence goes on along the minus strand of JBBPOM010000714.1, from coordinate 5,458 downwards.
CTCGTGATGGGTAGACGGCTCCGAGAGACAAATCATCAAAGACATGGATGGCAACATGCCTCGTGCGCGAATCAAGGCTTGCAGCATATGCGATCCGTTTGTGTTAATTCTTCGGGAGGATGAAACTATTGGGTTGTTCATTGGGGAGACGGAGCGCGGCAAAATTAGACGAAAGGACATGTCGCCGATGGGTGAAAAGGTAATATCCGTTGCTGTATTGCATCATGATAGAGTGGGATATCAATGTTTTTTCCATACTAGGCATCGCGGTACCTGGCGGGATGCTTCTATGGGGACACATCGGGCATTTTTGATATGACCACGACCGACAGTGCATTCACCAGCCCTACCATCGCAGATAAGAACGTTACCTCCACACTCCAGGCTGCAGTTAGTGGACACAATAGCCAATGGCTGGTGCTCATCCGGCCGCAGGGAATCATGGAGGTGCGTTTCGTAGCCCATCTCAGAATCTCATAACTCCTGACGCTGCTTGATTAGATATGGTCCCTCCCGAAGCTGACGCTCGTATTCTCGAGCGCAGCAATCAGCACACTTGAGCCTGTCCTGAATGACTCCTTCGATCCACCCGCGCCCTCTCCTCCTCAAGATCCCCCACGCAAACCGCAAGACCTCGATATTGAGCAAATTCTCGTTGCTCCTTTGGGAGAATCGGCTCCATCACCTCACCTCTTCGTATGCCCGTCTTCTCGCTCGTGATTCCCTCGCATATGATTAAACGCCACCAGGTATTCATGCGTTGTGGGCATTTGGCCGTTTACGAGGTCCACTTCCTACCCTTGTCCACGCCTCCACCTGGCGGGCGCTCCGCTTTCTTGAAAATCATTTTCACGAAAGTCTTAACTCGAATGTTCGAGCTGTCTAAACAAGAAGAAACAGAAAAAACTGTACTCGCGGAGCAAAAGCGGATATTCCGCACGTTTGTCCCATTCGTTACTTGTCCGCCGTTGTCCTTGGACGTCAGTGGCGGCAACACGCTCACCGGCGTCTTCTTTACTGGTGATAGGCCAAGCTGGATCATACGCACAGACAAGGGTGGCCTCAAACTGTTCCCGAGTGGACATGCGGTTGTGCACGCCTTTACGGCGTGCTCGCTGTGGGAGTCAAAAGCGGAGTTCTTGGTATACTCTGACGAGGTACGTAGAATGACGTCGAGAAACCCTCGATCCGCTGCGCCCCACAGGTGTCCGGCTGAACGGTTCCTTGCTCTTCGTTTCCTTAGGGCCCTAGCCTTCTAGAGTGGATCCCTGACGTCGAGCTGGATACCTCGCTGCCGAAACGTTCCATACCGCGGTCTCGACCGTACTCAAACATCGTGTTCGAGCCGTCAGCGTCGCTGATCGTTGCCGCCTCCACATTGCAAGCCCGATTCGCCTCATATGACGAGGACAACAACATTATATGGGAGCCAGACGGTGAGCGTGGTTCGTTGAGAATCCGTGTGGGTCAGAGACGCTAAAGGGGCGACGTTAGGCGCAGGCATTTCATTCCCGCAATGTGACTGTTCGACGTTGGAGCTTATCTCCCCGGACAGTTGGGTCACCATGGACGGGTGGGTCAACCATTTATTTCTATTGGTATGTAACAGCGGATCTCCTAACCTGGTTGTATGTAGATACGAATTCGCCCCCAATGAATACGTGAACGCTCTAGAGTGTGTGACGTTGGAGACGTTGAGCACGGAATCTGGGAGTAGAGATTTCATTGCGATTGGAACAACCATCGACCGCGGCGAGGATCTGGCCGTCAAAGGCGCAGTAAGTGATGGATGATGTGATCCCGCCACGAGTCACGTTGCTGAGTAGTGCACGTTTTTGTGTTTCAGACCTACGTGTTCGAGGTCGTCGAGGTCGTGTCTGATCCGTCGGCCAGCAGTCAACGATGGTATAAACTGAAACTACGCGTCCGTGATGACGCCAAGGGACCTGTCGTTGCTGTCTGTGGAATCAATGGTTACTTGGTGTCGTCTATGGGACAAAAGGTGTGTCGAGGATCATGGTGTGAACGTCTGTCTGTCGGGCGCTGATGTGAATTCTGTATAGATATTTGTCAGGGCTTTTGATCTTGACGAGCGCCTCGTCGGCGTCGCGTTCTTGGACGTCGGCGTCTATGTCACCAGCCTGCGAGTGCTCAAAAACCTGTTGTTGATTGGAGATGCGGTCAAGAGCGTCTGGTTCGTTGCCTTCCAGGTATGTAGATAGTCTGATTTAAACATGCAGCAGAGTTGACGTTCGACTTTAGGAGGACCCGTACAAACTGGTCATCCTGGCCAAGGACATGCGACGGACATATGCAACCAACGTCGACTTTTTCTTCACGAACGGGGAGCTCTCGATCGTTTTGAATGACGAAGAGGGCGTGTTGCGTATGCTCACTTATGACCCGAGCGGTACGCCTACTTTCCTTTTCAAGTTGGTTTTGGGGGGCTGATCTCTTCATGTTCGTATTCGACGACTGTAGATCCCGACTCGAGAGGTGGCCAACATCTCATGTGTCATACCGAGTTCCACTGCCGAAAGGAGTGTTGGACGTCACGGATGATCGCACGGCGGACGAAAGAAGACAACGAGATTCCCCAGGCGAAGCTCATCTCCGGTACGCTTTTTTTTTTTTTTGGTTCTCCTTCGTGTCGTGGTTTTTCTAGACGCTTACGTTCTCTCTATCTCTCTTTGCACGCAGGCTTCACGGACGGCTCGTTGTCCGCTCTGACGCCCGTCGACGAAGGCGCGTTCAAGCGCCTGCATCTCTTACAGGGTCAGCTAGTCCGCAACGTACAACACATCGCAGGTCTCAACCCCAGAGCATACCGGTATGTCTCGTCGTTCCGTCTTCCATTTCCATTTTCTCACTTTGCCTTACTTTGCCTCGCGCTTCGCACCTTGCACCTCGGTTCCCTCTTTGTCTGGGCATGACACCCTTCACATATATGCGCACTTCCCAGTATCGTGCGCAACGACACCGTCTCGAAGCCGCTGTCCAGGGGCGTCCTGGACGGCCAGCTGCTCGAGACATTCGAAGGGCTGGGCATACAGGGCCAGCAGGAGATGACGCGGCAAATTGGGACGGAGCGGATCGCAGTCACGAGAGACTGGAATGCGCTCGCTGTGCCTTGGTGACGACTTGTGACCTCACGGGTTGCTTTTCGTTCGTGTGCATTTTTGTGTCTTTTGTGGTCTGTCTTTTTTGTTTCGTGTTATAGTCTGGGGCGAGGTTGTAATCTGTAGTCAGTGATCCCCAGCAGTCTCCCTTGTAATATCATGCCACTTGAAGCAACGTGCGTCCTACTCGACGTCCACGAGTTGACATAGCACACTGATCATCGACACAACGATTATGATATAATTTCCCTCGAGCGCCATTGAACTTCATACGGCGGTAATATAGTGTGTACCCTTTGCCTCGCCGCCGCCATAAATGATCATGCAATGAGGTTGTCCCCTTCATATCCTGTCCCTCACCCCCCACAGGACCGTCGTCTCTGACTTGGGACGGGTGTCGTAATATCATACAAGTCGCCGGGGTGTGCACATTTACAAAACTGATAGAACATAAACTGATATGCTCTCCATGTATGCTGGAGTTAATGCCACTGATGCAGGTTGGAGAACCTATTATTATTACAACGAGGGCAGATTGATACTGGTTGGTTGATCCACATGTGCATAGTATTAAGAGTGATCTCAAAGATCACATTTCAACATTCAAAAACGAAAACTGACCAAACAGAACCTCGATCTCTGGCAGGTACACCGACACTCGAGATCAGAGTAAGGAAACAGGAAACAATCGAGTGTGACGTAACCGGTCTATACAGACCCCCAAGTTCCAACCCGATTTGATGAGTCAACTTATAACAACGCAAACGCGGCGAGCACGGTGACCAGCGCGCCCCCAAAACAGCTCATCAAAGATCTCGACACACTTAATGAGCTCGCTCCACTGGTCGCAGTCGCAGTAGCAATGAAAGCGTTCCACGCTGAGACAGTCGCCGAGGGGAAGAAATAGCTCGATGCCGTTGTCCCCTGCCCATAGTAGATCGCCGCCTGCCCAGTCATAATCTCGTCCCCGAGGGACGACACTTCCCCGCCAACAACACTCACCCCGCCCGAGCTCGAGCTCGAGTTGGTCACCAATCCTGTCTGATTGTTGCCAAAGATGAATTCTCGGACGAGCGTGAGACCCTGCCAATAGATTAGAAAGACGAGACAAAGATGCAGTGTCCCTTACAGTGACGGGGTTGTTGTACGCGAGGAGATGTCCAGCATGCACAGCGAGGACGTACTTCCAGCCACGTTCCTGATGCACGATACCTGCAAACTCGCCATTATCATTGTACCACGGTGTCTCTGGTTTACGAGTAAAGCCTTGTATGCCACCAAACGTCGTGTTCTGGGGAGGAAAGTCAGAAACGCAAGCGACGTTCAAGGTGTCATACTTGGATGGCAACTGTATGCGCATCATCAAACTGCTGCTCCATCGGGAAACAACGGAAGAACTTACTTTGAGAACCAAAATGTGGAACAAGTGAATCATCGTTCCCAGAATATATGATGATCGTCATGTTATGCTCCGTAGCATTCGTCGCAAGATCAGTTAGGAATGCCATCGGCCTGACCTCTCCAGATGAGCAAATATGCAGAGCTCATGTGGTGGACTCACTCGACGCCTAGAGGAGAATAGCGGGTGAATGACAATGTACACGTAGAATGAGGATAGAAGCTCACTTGGGTCGCCGTAGGCATTAACTGAACAAGCATAAATCTACTGTGAACCAAGACAAAGAGATACTTACCGGAGGCGTTAGTCTGTGCGAACGGGAAAACATATTCCAACCAGTCCTTGCTTGTAGGCGCATGGAGCGCAGCACGTGTCGAGGCATCTGAGGAGATCTACGTCAACATCACCCAGTAATTCCACGAATTGTACGAACCATTTAGAAAAACACTAGCATCCATTGGCACTTCGGGGCTCAGGGCATCGGGAATATTATAGTAATCAAATTCCTTGCCCAACGCTGACGAACGAAATCAGATACGAGCGCGATTCGAAGCAAGGGAGACCTACACCAAGGGAAAGTGAAATTGACAGCGTAATCAATCATCTCGTCATAAATGTCACACAGATACCAGGGGTCGATCGTGCCGTTTGCTCGACCAGACAAGTCGCGTTTCCACATATCGCGCGCAAGAAGTCTCTCGTGGTGCTTCAACGGTGAACCATCTCTCTCTCTCAACCGAGAAGCATGTTGGTTCTGTACATCAGACATGATCCCTTGCATTGTGACTTTCGAGCTGACTTTCCCAAGGGTAACACTGAAAGTGGGAGGCGGCATCGGAGCGTTCAGACTTGGGTAGTGTTCTGGCTGGGGGTACTGTAGCGTTAGATTGTACCCGCAGAGTTTGCTCCTAAACGAAAAGTTAGCACCCCTGTGGCATCC
>JBBPOM010000713.1:0-19489 GCA_038091455.1 Leccinum uliginosum | reverse complement strand
TGCCAGCGAACACGGTACCGGCGCCAGAGAACCCTCAATAACTTACAGCCGTTTGCGATAATGAAAGCAACATACCCGGAAAAACTTTCGGAGAAGGCAGCCCGGGTGGGAGTCTGCTCCCGCTCGCCGGAAGTGGAAAAGAAGAAAAACGAGTCAAACTTAGTATCTTAAGACCAAACTCGAGGGAAAAGCATCATGTTGCTGTGAAAGCCAGACACCAAAATATATTTGTTTCAGTGATATATTTGAGTCACTAGTCTGAGCCCGAGTCAGCTCCATCATACAGTGCATACATAGTTTGAACATGATCATCATCATCCGACTCAGGCTCGGACTCCTCTTCTTCACGGCCCGCCTCAAGTTCAAATTCCCACTCCACCGCGCAGTCCGAGTCATCCCGGTCACCAGAATCATCGACCATAGCCATATCACTATCTCCCGTGTAATTCCAGGGCTGGGATGAGGCGGGAATTGCAGAATATGAGGAAGGTCGTGCGATTGGTGAATTCTCTCTCATAGTGGATGACTGGCTCTGGTTCGGGGGTCCTGGGACATGCGAGTAGGTATGCCCGACACCGATGCCCCAATGATACCTCAACAGCATGTCACGATCTACGTATCTGAAACGTTTGCTATAAGTCAATCAGATGATACGAGGAACTCTGCCATACCTATTGACATAATGAAATTTCCAGTCTTCTGAATTGCATGCAACAGACCCTTGATGGTGTTTTCCGAATCTGAATGCCGGTAGGAGATGACAGCTTCTCAGTATATCCGCTGGGTCCACGAAGTCGAACGCTGCAGGATCATCCATACAGACAAACCTCACGGCTTCGAGATCATGTAGATCTTGTTGTGGGACCCGTTCAAACCACCGCACGTGCAAGAAGTCCAGCCGCCGTGGTGTGTAGTCTTTCATCCCTGGCCCAATGTACTGTACATTAGCATGATAGATTCCGATGATCCTGGCATAACAAAACCGTTGATGATCGTTAGCATCCTCTGGAGAGTGTAACATCATGATGTCACAATGATCGGTATTCGGGTTGAGGATGTCATCAGCGCGACGGACATCATAAGTCGTGTAATTGATTCGAAGGATATGATGCCGATAGATACGATCGTTCTTGAACATCACCTGATCTGGTTGACCGTCTGGTGTACCAAAGCCATCGGCGAGACCCGCCGTCTGCGATTGGTTGGTATATAGCTCCGAGCCTGAGGCATGGACCGCGCTAATGCGAGGTAATAAGTGTTGCTTGAGTTTCTGTGCAAAGTCCTACATCTACGTTAACACATCCTCAACTCACAAACAACACGCGCAACTCACCCTGACTGTTAGGTCGTCAGAATTCTGTCGGGAAATGTTTGAGATATTGATAGGCAGATTTTGCGACCTCCCAATCTGATAGTGCTCCTTTGGGTCGCTGGGAATAGGTTCCAGCAAAGTTTGGTGCGCAGCGTCCACCCTCTCACGAATACGGCGTATGCGTGACTGCCGCCTTTCAATCTGAGTGAGTTGACGAAGGAAATCCTTGCGACTGGTCCGAAGGAACCTCCCTTTCCCGACACGGTGCTCTCGTTCTCCCTGTGCCAAATGGTAAGAATAATACCAACCAAGGTGTAATCTCGTACGGGTTGTGTTGAATAGGAATCGGTGGTCCCAAATCTCCTGATCGAAGATGCGTAATCCCCGAGGGCATGCAGCTTGTACGTTTGCAAGTTGAATGTTTTCGGTTGACGCGATGCAACCTTGGCCGATGCCTTGGACTGCCGTTGCCGACGCTGTCGGGACTCAGCTTCGCGCCTAAGTTCGCGAGTCTGGAAAGCAGGGCAGGTATCAACACTAAATGCACGAAGTTCCCTCCCAAGAGAGACAGTGACATCCTCCATGATCTGCAACGATTCATCCGTGTGCATCCGAAGTTTTGCAAATCCATGCCAACAGCAAAGGACTGAGAGTAACTGGGATACTGATGAATTGTGCGGCTCCGGAAAGAGGCCGTCGAAGACAGGAAGGGCGCACTTGAATAACTATGAAATCAGTTCCTCGGAAGTAGTAAATCAAAAGACCGACCTGCAAAAGATCCTCAAAGTCACGAGCTGCAATACGCTTCATCTCTGACGCATTCCGAGAAAAGCGCCGAATGGTATCCCGTCCGAATGTTGGAATCTGGCGATATCTGCAAATGTAAATGAGTGTGTTGCGTACAGACAGAACTTTGTAAACTGACCTGCGATCAAGCTCGTGTACCTTGCTCTCTTCCAAAGATTCCAGCATGCGAAGAAGCTGTGCAAAAACTGCTTTCCAAACCCCTAATTCGAACTCATGGAGGAGGTCTACCACTAACATAAAGAATAGACCAAAACCAAAAACTCGCAACTTGTCGGAAAATGCATTCTGTGCAACACCGTTTGTGACACAACCAACAATTTTTATCAAGGTGACAACTCACTGATGTTGGAACAAGTGATTCCGGTTTGAGGAGGGCTTCAACTTGTGGAGTTGTGATTGCATAGTTACTCCCATAGATAAGGTCTCGTGCAGCGCGTACTTTCTCAATACGATCATCGTCGTCGAGTCGGCAAAGAAGCTGCCGATCGCGCAAATCGTTTTCGCTGCCAAGGTTGTGGACCTCATCCAACCTAATTGTGCAGCGAGGGCAAGGGCAGGTACCAAGATTACGCACACATGCTATGAGAATTCTACAACAAATGCAAGTAAGCAAAATTCAGGACCGACTTCCCTGAAGACGAACTTTTCTGGGTAGTCAGCGGAATAAGTGAGGATCCGAGGATAGAAACGACGTTTTATACCGTCACAACAAGTGATGACAACACCATGTTGATATGCATGGATGAAATCCTCGTCCAGAAGTATTCGCCACTGCTCATGGAAAAATTCCCGATGGCAATGGGTCATGAGCGCACCACTTAATGTTTTACCTCCCGAATTCTGCATCACAAAATCTTTGAACTCGTCGGGGAGCTGCAATGATGGAGAGTGAGACATGTAGATATTCCCTTATCATGATCACTTACAGTTTGAAAATACGCGGCATGAGAGCACGAGTTGTTCGATGGTTGACATCGACGATATTTTGATTCGTTGCCAAAATACAGGTAAAGGGGCCAAAGTTTCTGGTTGCCGAATGTGGAGAGCTGGGTCGCATCAGACCAGAACATGAATGCGGCTACAACGCGAGGTAGATCGCAGCCGGGTTCTGGAGGTGATTCCTGCAGCTCTCTATGGGCGTCGAGGAATGCGCTAGAAGTGAATAACTCTCCATGCACCTTGACATCTTGGTCCCGGTGAGGCGGGTGCCAAAGGAGTTGATACGGCTCGTAATGGAAATGCGCAGCCTGGACGGGATCCTTGATTTTCTCTTCCAATATAGAGATCAGAGAGCGGTGATGAAAATCTTGTACAGTATATGAATGGGGCCCAGGGTTGGCGGAACGACCGTGGAACGGAACCAAAATAGTTACTGCAGAAGACTTCCACCCGCGGTCGCTACTCAACCACTCAGGATCATCCGAGCTCCCGTCAGGAACGTGATCACCAAGCTCTTTGTTGATTGAGTCCCACGGAACTCCAGACACATCGACTGCGGTAAATGCAGGATTCCCAACAATACCAAGGAGCTGCTTGAAGTCCTCTCGGGATTTCTGCGCTCCCTGATTCCAATACCAGTCGCCTAAGCGCATCGCGCTCTCATTGGGATACGGATGGAATAGGTTACTTGATTCGGGACTTTGAGCGCCGTGATCAGACGGTTGCGGTGCGTGCTCAATTGAGTAAGGGTCATCCGGGTCATGCGACGGAAGAGTCTCTGTAGTGTAGGCTCGAAGCAGGCCAAATTTGTTCATAAGTGTCCTGAACATCTTGACTAGCGGCCGGGATATGGACGATGATGGAGTGGATGGATCAGATGGCGTTGTGGTGGTTCCTAGGCGACTCTGAGGGCTGGAGTTACGAGCTTCTGGCTCCGTTGGTGAGGTTAGATTGACTATCTTCAGTGGGGGAAGAGGTGGAGGTGGTTCAGGCAACATGTCCCGAAAACGTTTTGGTAATCGAGGAGCCCTGCGAGGTCGACGTTGCGCAAGTGATACATCGTTCTAAGTCATTCATGTAACATCACTAATGAGGTAGTTCATTTTTTTAGAATGACGAACACATACTTCGGGGGAAACAGAAGCATCATGCTCTTTGCTAGTGTTGATATGCAACTCTTTATCCTGGTGCAGACGTGAGGAAGAGCCGCCCTGAACGGGACGGTGTTAGGCAGAGTGATGGAAATATCTGGTGGTACCATGCCTGTTGGATGGCTTGCCCATTGCCTTCACCATCATCTCGGCCACCGCTAGGGATGGTTTGAGCAGAATAGCCACCGCTACCGATCGTTTCCTTATCCGAGCCGGCAGTTGGACGCCTTGACAGGGACAACCTGGTTCTCTTAGCTTGGTGCGCTTTCTTCGCACTGTTGAGGGCAGTAGAAAGTCTTTTCTTGCCCTTGCGACAGCCCTTTTCATGCCTTGTAAAGCCCCCGAGATCAGTGAACGTGCGTCCGCAGACACAAGTCTGACTAAATATCGGGTCAGACATACTTGTACTGCGCTGAAAAGAAAAAGACTTAGACGGTGCAGGTCGGTCGGTCCATCAAAAATACTCACGCAGATGCGTTTGGCGGCCTCGGACGTTTGCCAAGAGTCCAAACGTTCAGAAAGGTCAATTTCCAGACCTTTGGGGCCTTCGCCAGGTTTAATTCCCACAGTGAATTTCGAACAGAGGTGGGAAATGCCGACGGTGTCAGCCTAAACCGTCTTGCTTGCGGAATAAGTCTCGAAATTGGGTGGGGTGTTGTCGTCTTCACTGACAGCCATGATTAGGATATATTTACAGTAGTAATAACGATTGTGAGGGACGAAAGAGCAGTACAATCATCTTATGAATTTTTGAATTTGTTTGGTGCAGTTGCACGACTTGGGCATGAATTTCTGAAACGGTTGTAAGATTCAAACGGGGCGGAACTTGAAGACGGGCAATGACAGAACAATGGTACTAATGATGATATGGAAGAGAGGAACGGAACGACTGGGTGAGCGGAGGGAGTGGAACTGAAAGGAAGGGGAGCATGTGATGATGGCGAGGTAAAATCATCAGAGTAATCGAGTCTCGAGAATGCCCACTGGTCTAGTTCACTGGGCCTGGACATGGGACGGAGCAGGTAATGGCAGGGGACAGAGAGGATAATGATTAAATGATATAATTGCATGGGTGACAGCGGGCGGGCTGTGTGGAGATGACGGTCTGATAAACTCTTCGCTTGGGTAGCTTTGCCGACGAAGATGAAGATACAGGTGGGGTAGTAATGGTGACGAGAACAGCAGAGGATGTGCTAGATTATCCCCTCGCCCTAGGCTCCACCTGTGGATTTTTGTGTCTTGACGCAATGGACCCAGAAGACGTGCGAACAGGTCATTATGTAAGTGAGATCGTGCTCAGAAACTCCATCGAGTGAATTGTACCCACTCAATAAGGTCTTCAAGCAACATTTCCAACTTGGGTTCCGTCCGCTTCACTATTGATCATTTTGAGTTGTGAGCGTCAAGACAGTGTGGTTGTTGACCAACTTTTTTTTGGGCAACTTAGGCACCGGTGAACTTACTTGCATGCACATGTTGACGGGCAAAGTTTTCCGATTACCGGTCCGCAGGGTGTTATGTATCAGCATACTATGTGGACCTGTAGAGGGTGGGAAGTGCCAGTTGGGAGCTACTCATGTTACATGGTGATGAAGCATCGATGAAGGATCAATCGATCACCGACAGACCGCTGTTTCCTTTTCTATGCTACACAGTACTATGTACAACAATTTCCTGGATTATAGATACTTAACTATAGTATCTATTCTCTTGCACAGAGAAGTTAGCTGTTCAGAGCGCTGCCTGATCCTGAGTGTATCGTCACGCTAACGTCAATTTCCGTGCCGAGTGATGCTGCTGCTGCCAGAGTAACTTTCCGCAGTGCAGTCTCAAGTATTGTCCATGACTTCGGAAGACCCTTGGGGGACCTGTCTCGTTCAATGTCATCCTTGGGTGACGTACGTTCCGAGTCAATAGTACCACTGGCGCCAAGTTCATACGTGCATTATTTGGGTGAAATGAGGTTGGCGAGTCTCAGGCGCGGTCATGAACGCGAGTATCAACGTTTCCAAGACGAGCTCCCGCGGTCAAGGTGACATTGAGGATGCTAAGATCAAACTACGGACTCTCACTTCGCCGGTCCGAGGAGAATTCAATATTGAGTAGATTACGTACGGTAGCTGTGCTACGCCGAGTCGACGGAGTAGCGATAAGCCTTGAATCACGCCAAATCACCAGTGGATGAAACAATCTCGGTGAGAGAACACTACGATCAGGAAATAGATAGTGAAGTACAGTTTGTTGATTACTTCATAACAACATACATCTATCTGTCCAAAGAACGATGATAACACAAGTGTAATAAGTTATGATATGAATTGGTCATTGTAGATTGTATCACACCTTTCACTAGTGCTAGTGATCATGAATAGGATAATGATGTTATTATTACAGATCGACTCACGAGACTATCGCTGGCAATAAACGATCGCAAACTGTGATTGCACACCGCATGGAGGTACTTCGCACCGATCGTTGCAGTATCTGAAGTTCCTAACGGACTATTCTCAGATGCCACCCGTTCGATGTCCTCCTGGCTCAGATAGGAACGTAGAAGGACTTCGCGCTCTTCACATGTTTGTTGTATACGGAGGAGTAGTTTTGCCAGCATAAACTTTTCCCCCAGAGCTTCCTTGTACTCCTGCAAAATATTGTCCAACGGGCGCGGACTCGAGATAGAAGACAAGGCCTAGGGATGTAACAATCAATATGTATTTCACTATTGAGAAGGAATGACAAACCATAATATAGGGGATTCTCCGTAAGGACTCATAGTAGGCACGATATTCTTTGGGTAGTCCCTCATCCACAGACAAAGACCTAGGGAATATGGCTGGGGTGGTACAAGGTGGTGTTAGGAGAACGGCAGGCAGTTGCTCCCCTGGGCCTAGCTTGAAGGATGTCGAAGGGTACACATCGGGCAGCGTGGTGCAAGACATAATGGAGCGCCGGCTGGTCGTAAGCAAACGGAGTTTGACTACGAATGCATGACGTCCCGGATATAAATACGGTGCCTATATCGCTCGGGGAGTGCCGACTCCGCAGGAAAAACAAATATCCGTATCGAGATCGCAAGTGAAACAAATTACTAAAACTGAATTACCGAAAAAAAGTTACATGCCACTCTGCCACACTTACGTGAGAACGTGAGGTACGGTGAGGATCTTGGGCACCCGATCTGGAGCATCTAAGATTTGAGATCGCAGAGATATGATTGTGCGATTGATCATGACTTGAATAAGCCCGGTGACTGCGGGTACAGGTTATCCTTGAAACTTGAGCAGCCCTGTTGCCCATGATGCATCCATACTAGTACTCCTCGTCCTGTGGGAGCATCGGAGAGGTCCATGGGAGGGTGAACCAATTGAGTCGTTTCGGCAGAATGACAGATCACGTGGAGAATGGTCTGATTAGGTCCCAAACTTCCCCGGAGGTACAGCCCTCGACGTGGCCAGAGTCGTCAGCGGCGAGCACGCCTTCGAAAAAGCTAGCGCGTTCGGGTAGGCGCCACATTCGAGCTTAGCAAAGGGACGCAAAGCTGATCAAGATCGATACTCCGGATGTGGAGTATTCGATTGCGTTTCTCGCTGGCGTGCAGGAGGTCGTAAGTGGTGGCATGGAAGGGAAGATCCGACGATGGCGAGCGGAAGATGGCATGGATGTAGGATGCTGTAAGTGCTGTGTTCGATTTCGTCGCGTCATGAGAGCAAGTGGGTCGTGACTGGGACGAGGAGTGCATATTTTAATGCGAATCCTGCTCAGCGTTCAAAGTGTGCGTCTATTAGACGTGTATGCGCGCGAATGATGTTCGGCTGCCTGCAGCATCCCCAGCGTCACAGCCAGCGACTGTAACGATCGGAGAACTGGGAACGCGTTGCTAAGAGATACCTAGGAGGCAGTAAGTTCGCAACGAAAAGAACTGAGTCGAGAATTAATCACAGCTCTCTTTGACCATCCATACCACTACCCGATCAAGACCCCTCAGAATAAACACCGCCTCCTCCACCCGCATCTCCGAAACATACTCGGGATGCGAGTGACATCCGTGTGCTCTCGTTTCGTCAGGACAGGCGTGACGTTCGGCCCTCCTGCTCGCTTGTCAAGGCGTGCCAATATTGAACAACATCTTGTGAAGACTCGGGAGTGTCGAGTAGGTTTCTGTCAGGTTGATGTGCCAACAGAGATAAATCCATCGAGCAACAGCTTTATCCACGCTTTCCGAGACGAGTCACCAAAAATAAAACATTCGCGTCGGATTGCGCTCCGCATTTCGTAGGACCTCCTGCGCCAATTTCAAAAAGTCGGAAGAGAGCACGAACAACAACGAACATCTCTGTCGCCACTCTGGTTGTCTACCAATAAAGTCTGTATTTCTCTGTCGAAAAGAGACTACTCACTTGTTTTTCATCCATCTTCCCCGTCCAACAATAATCTGACGATCCGTACATCATCGTCATGTCGTCCCCTCGTCACTGCTTCTAGACATGCACCTCCCCTCAACTGTTTGGTAATGGAATCAAACTCGACGATAGTCTTGTCGTCCCCAAGACCAACGTAGGACGTCGCTTTACCAACCTGTGTCGGGTTGTTTACGCAGGCCAAGAGGCCAAAGTAGTCTTTTATTAAGAAGGATGATAGTTTTTTGAAGGTAGTCGCGGGTCGCCTGGTAAGTGCATCCCAATAGCCGCAATAGAAGTAGCCTGAGTTTACAAACAAAAAATAAGTGCACGAGAAGTCGATTATCTGTGTAAGCACAGGTGAACTGACATACCTGAGCGTATCTCGAAAACGGACTGTTGTTTCGATCCGATCGCTTTCAGAATGGCCTTCATAACTGTGGCGGGACCGAAGTTGAACCTACCTTTTACAACACCCTCGACGAGCTACACCTACTTCATCAATGTTGGGATCAGCCGATCAGCCCCTTTCAGAGCCATAGAAAACGCCCTGGACGACACGCACCAACCCAACCTTCTCCACTTCCCCCTCCCGAAGCTTCTTTGCAATCGGGAAACCAGTAATCTTTGCTTTTTCCTCGGCCACTTTATCTTCTTGTACCGTGGCAAATTGTGCGAGAGAACAGTGGAACGGGTTGGGATACGATTGGGATACGAGCTTGTACAACGATAGCGCAGACGCTGGAACCTAATGCCAAAACTGAGGGATCCGTCGGAACCACACAAGATGTAGACCAAGATACGCACTCTCGGGGTCATATCGAGACAGACGTGAGATTATATCTGGCGGATGAGGATTCAATGCGACAGTTTGTACGATCTCTGTACCCTGGAAACGGAGCGGGAAAAAGAAACATGGTCCCTGTTTAACGTTCAACCAACGGATGCCGCACGAAATCGATACAAGCATACGCACCGTCCGACCAAAGAGACTCTCCAACAATCACACATACCGCCCAAACCTCAACCACAACAGACACTCGAGCTGGTTGAACTCGAGCATCTCGCCCTCGCCTTCCGTGGCATGCCAGAGAACGTTGCGTTGTACGAGCACGATGATTAATGCGCGCACGGTCCTGAGGTTTCAGCCTAGTGAATCGGCGACGGCGGGTTAACAACGCGGACACGACTTTCTAGCGGAAGAGATGAGGAACGAAGTGGTAGTTCGCGCGAAAGCCTACTGTGGTGAGGGGACCAAAGTGAGTGTATGATCTGAGTACACAGACAAACAAGTGTCTGCGTCGGCCATGCGTATACCGGAACTTGAAGCTAAGAACTTGCTATCACAGCCAGCTGGCAGGACCCAACACAGCAGCGCTGTAAATCGAACCTGAAGGCATGACAAGCAAAATTGCAAAAGGTTGTGCAAAAATCTTGCTTGACATCTGTTTGTGATGGCTACAAAAGCGGAAGGAGTTTCCCTGGTGAAGTCGTGCGAACGGGAAGACTCGGAACTCGGAGTAAATATGATTGATCCAGGTCGGAATACCGTGACTCTTCCCAGAGACGTACGTTTGCAAGCGCTTCAGGTGAGGGGGATTCTCGCTTGCTTTCTGACGATCGGTGTTGGGGCGACGGTCAACACAAATTTCGACTGCTCTGGGTCGCGGGTCACGACGAGGACAAGCAGAACGCTAGGCTATTAGCCAGTCACTGGTAACATGTTGGAGCATTAGAATGAACACGTTGGATCGGATCCATCCAAGTCGGACAGCGACAACGAAGATGGCGATGCTGATTTGCTCGAGGTGCACGTTCGTTCCTGTCCCTGTTCGACACATGATGTCATCATAAGGGCACAGGGCCAGCTCTCGCTCACAACGCTTACTATGGCCGACGATACCACAATTTGAAACCAACTCGCATATCGCAACTCCCCATTTCTCACTATTCGTACATTCCTCACTATTCGTAGAAACACACAGCGACGCAAACAAGAAAGGCGGGCGTCTTGTGGAAAGAGGCTGGCAGACGGACCTCGGATGATATTTAGATCACATGTAAAACATGTTACTGTGTGCCTCCTGGAAGGCCGCTTGCCAAGCTTGAAGATTGAAGGCGGTTCCGCCGCAGAGCTGTCATCATACCTGTTCGGGGGGGAAGTTGAAGCCGGCTTTGCCGCAAACGGGATGTCTCGAGATCAGGATCTATGTGGTTATAGTGAACACAGATCGAAAGACGACCGTCAAGGGTTTACTCACAATAGACGGGGGCGGTGAATCCGCCGGTGATAAAGACAGATCATATAGCCCGAGCATACGAAGAACACAGGACGAATGACAAATCCTGCTAGAGCCAGCTACAGGTAAGTTCAGCTCGTCTCGCCCTTCTCGCTGATCAACGAAAACACCTGCCGATGTTGTTTTGGAAGTTCTTGTCCAAGATGGCGATGTAACGAGAGGGCCGACTCGCTGGAAAGCGGTCAATGAATATGATATCATTAGCAGGAAAAAAGTCACTCACTTTGATTCACTTCCTAGTAGTGAACTACCATGGGAGAGAAGATAGTAGTCCGCTGTGATCGGGTTTCCGACACCTTGGTTAGAAATGAAGCCTGCTGGGCAGCTCCCAAACCTGTCGGCATCTTGACTGCGAGGGTCATTTATGGTTTCGATGCAGGACAGATGCTAGACAACTCACTCTTTGGTGGGGAAGAATCGAACGTGGTGTTTGAAAAAACAAGTATAATACCTTCAGGTGCCTCGGAAGCACAGCTCAATCAATAAACTGATTGACCGTTTCCCAACAACGATGAAAGTCACTAGGCTTTGGCGAAGGAACTTTTCTGAGCGTCCACATCTCATCGATGGCGTCTTGCCAATGAAACAATCAACTGCGCTGGCTGACAAACGGAAAGGTGCCCACTCTTGATGTCTATTTCTTTTGAGTGACTTTGGCGTATTCACCCTCCGACAAGCGGTCGTGGTAAAACACGAGTCTTGTGGGGCTACCCCTTTTTCTCTTCCCGAGATTGTCAAATGCTCTCTAATAGACAAATCAGATATTTCCGTCAAAGTAAGATGGTGTGCAGATACACCCACTTGCATCATCGACTGCAATTGACCAATCGTCTCCCAACGTGGGGGTTAAATGGACGTGTAGGAATTGTACTTCGTTGCCTGCATGTCATATGAAGCCACGAGCGAGGCGATAGAAGGCTTATGAGATACTCCAGGGGGCGGATGGCCCACTGATCAGCATCTGCTGTCAGTCAGCTGGTTTTGCTACACAAAAAGTCGAAAGGAGAAAAGTGACCCACGATCGTAAAGGGCCGTTTGGAAAGACTCATCAGCACGTCAGCGAATGACACCGAATTACATAACACCGCCCAAGTTTGTGTTGATCCCTCAGGTAGAAAAAGATCAACAATGTTTGTTAGGAAGAATCGATACTTACTTCATTCCCACGTTGCAACTTGGTCGACACGTTGGATAAAGTCGACGGGACAAGAATGAATAATTGTAAAGTTAGGACTCACAACATATACTGTAGGCGTCTGTAGGGAAGTAACCTGGGGGGGCGGGCGTAGGGTGGGCAAGGGAGAGGGAGAGGTGGGCACGCTAGCACGCAGTTGCGCCGTCATCATGCCCGTCATCGTCGTGTCGGTGCTCGTCGCGTGGCGTCCTCACTGTGACGTGGGAGTGGACTAGCGAGATCTGGCGCAGGGTGGGGAAGGGAGAGAGGCGGGGATGCAGGCGGGCTCGTCGCGTTCGTCGTCGTCACGTCGAGGGGGCGTGCGCTGGCATGGCTGCGTGGACGGGGTCTGGCGTCTGGTGGGTGAGGGAGGGGGAGGGAAGGGGAGAGAGGCGGGCACCCACCTCGTCACGTTTGACGCCGTCGTCGTGTCTACAACCGTTTCAGAAATTCATGCCCGACTTGTGCAACTGCGCCAAACAAATTCAAAAATTCAAAAAAATCAGAAAAATCCAAAAGCTTGTCATAGCCTCACACCACATCATGGTATATCGCAAAATCAGTGCTGATATGGCACAACGTGCTCTGGAACTCCTCGAGCAGGGCTGGGAGATGGCAGAAGTCACTGAGAACCTTGGCGTGTCGAGCCGCAGTGTCAGCCGTTGGGTTGACAACTACAATGAACACGGTCGTGTTGATCCGCCTGCTATACACTATGGGAAGTGAATTGCACGATGATCATTGCATTTTTTGCTGCACACTGATTTTTCAGCAAAAAGGTCACTGACTCGGCCATACACGATTCACTGAACACTGAGAAATCATTACAAAATAGTAATAACGAATGCAATGATCTGAATCATGCACAATTTCAATGAATTCTCATTGTTATGAAAGCAATGAAATCCAGATATACTAATCACTATCCGAGTCAGAGTGGGTTTCATCTGGCACGAACGCGCTTTTAGCGGACTCCATGGAACGGTCGATGATCCCCAACGTCTGCGTGTCTTCACTCTGCCGACGACCGCTTTGACATTGCGCAAGTCCGTAATAATAGGGGCCAGAAATTGCGAGAAGTGCACTGTCCTAGTTGCCGCATCTTGAGTATGAGCATCCGTCTTTACAGGCGTGATGAAAGCTAGCAGTAGCGTAGATCGGCGGAATTCTTCCATATGGCTTCATCACCCAAAGAGCACACAAGGATGCGCTCGAGTTGACGGTACATGATATTGACCTGGTCGCGGCCCAGGCCGTTCATCAAATTCGATCTCGTACTAAGGACAAGGGGCGATGAGAAGGCGTGCAATGGGTTGTTACCAGACTTGTGACTTACCTGTATGAATTTGTTATTGCGACGCGACTCGGAGTCACGATACCTGCGAAAAGACTGGATGTGCGACTCATGCGCGATTGCGGGAGTCAACCTTGGCAGGGCACTGAGGGCAGTGCCACTGAGGTCGCGTGATGTCTCCAGTCGTGTCTGGACTTCCTGGACGGGGTGGTGAGTGCCATCCTTCAAGTCAAAGTGGGCCCAACTGCAGAGTGGGACATAAAGTAATCTACGGCAGGTTCATACAACGGGGTCTTACAAGCTGATCGAGTTAGCCAAGGTGACAACACTGAACATTATACACACTGACCTATCATGAACGAACTTGTCCCGCTCTGCGATTGACGGGACTGAGCACAAACAACGCCGCCCGCGAATCTAATGCAACGATGAATCGTCTGAACGACACGGTGAACTGAGGTGATGATAATGACGTGAGCTGTGGCGGCAGTGTGGCCAACAACACTTGGCGAAAATTTCCTGCTCAGCACGTGATCTAGGGGACCTCTGCGTGGGAATAAATGTTCCGCGTTTTAGCACCGCCACGCTAAATTCCACGAATTAAAGATACTTATCGTGTCAGCTCTCGCTGGTTCTCTCCATACAACACTATGGGTCACCACCGCCCGCCGAGACAATGCCCCGCCACAGAAAGAGATGATCCCAAAACTACCAGGTGCTCCATGGCATTCACCACCCCATGGATACAATATACAACAGGCTATAGGGCTGGCGGACGACAAGCGTGTCTATAACGCGATTTGCGTATGTATCATTATTGACTATCGCGAGTACTAGCAGCTTTGACCATCACGCGCTAGTAGCAGCTCGCTCACCAGCTTGCTCATAAACGTCTTGACACCAAGAAGACAATCCGACAGCAAGATCAATACCTGGTTCAACTGGTGCTCGCATTGGTAAGTCGCGATAAATTCTGAGAGTACCTGTCAACTTTCACGGTCCCACAGGCACAAGACCAATATCCCTTCTTGAAGCGATTTGTGAACAACTGGCCCCTCTATGACCTCATCTCCCGCTTCTTGCGCAATCATACGCAATACTCTGAAACCGTACTAGAGAGTAAAGGAAGCACAACGGTGGGGCTGGCCTATCACGGTGGCTTGGAAAGACCTTCCCGGACGAATCGCGGCCCTAAAGGCGGACATCGACAATCTTATTTATGATTCGACTGCACGCGATCATTGTCCAATCCACAAACTCTTCCTCGAAGACCTGGAGGAGGCTGGGCTTGGGCGTGACTACAATCAGTTGGCACGTCAACAAGGTGCCCCGATGGTGGTTTACCGGAATGCACGACCTGGATAGTAAGCGCTCGCGTCGAATCCCCGTCGATACAGTACTTACTTACCCGGGCCTTCTCTCAACCCTACAGCTATGGAACAAGGGGCTGTGTCCTCATCCAAACGATGCTCATCCACATGATCGGGTCCGATGATCCAGCTGGCCATACGCTTTCACCATTGAGTCTATCACGCTTTACTCGCTATTTCCTTATTCCTTTTGTCGCATGTCATCTCATCGCCCAGGATCTCAACTGCGAAAGCATCAAGTTTGCATATCAGATAATGGTCTCGAGCAGTGCCGTCGGCGATGTCCTCCATGGCTATGAAGAGGGAGAAGACGATATGTTTGAGGAGCTCTTGGACTCGATCAATAGAAAGACTTGGGATCGCAAGGGAAAAGCCACCAGTGGACTCGCTTCAAGCCAGAAGCAGAGTGCGAGCAGACGCAGCCTCTGAACACGAGCACGAGGATCCTAGGCGACCACAGCACACGCCAAAGACTTCCCATCCCAACTCACGCTCGTTTCCAAACGTGACAACATCACACCACGTCCCCACATACTATAGTACATTTCCTTCCTTAGTCTAGATTTGTTTCTATTCGTGATCATCCATGTATAATGATAATACACTTGTTTTTCATTGAATTCTGCCCGGTTTTTGTGAACAATAGAAACCAGCTAAACAGTCACTGAATATATGTTACAATACATACTGAGCCATCAGTGATTCGCAAGCTGGTATTAAGGTCATAAATCACTGAGAAAATACAATGAAACTCATCTAGCAAATTGCGCAAATCATTGTTTTCGCGCAGCAATGATGTTCATTGTCAACACACTCATTTCCAATGAGATCATACCTGTACTTCTGTCACGCAAAAATACAATGACCGTTCATTACATTGTTTCCCACAGTGTATACTTCGTGGACGGCCCCGGTTGCTCAATGCTGCCATTCTTGCTGAACTCTATGATCTCATCCGTGAATCTCCATCACTCTTCCTTGATGAGATTGGTGACTGGCTTGCCATCTATCATGACCAGCCCATCTCTACCACGGCTTTACATTACAATTTACGTGACATTGCCAGTGGGCTACGACTCAAGGTACTCACAATGCACTGCTGCTCAACGAGATGAACATGCTCGTACGCAGTGGCGCAACAAGATGCTCTCGACATGGGTCATATCAACTTGTCTTTGTTGATGAATCCAACAAGGACGGTCGAACACTAGTTCGACTCTATGGCCGTGCACCCGTGGGTGAGCCAGCAGTCGAGTCCACACCATACAAACGTGGGGAACGTTGGTCCATCATTCCTGCACTTACCACCCGACCACGACTCCTCTTCTCAGGCTGAGTAGGACCGAGACTAGAGGGCAAGAGTAACCCAACCTCAGAGTCAGAGTCGGCAATATAGATGTGTGCCGGCGTTTCCGCGTAGCTCTCTTGTTTGCTTTCTTACGAGTTGCTGGATTCGGAATACGGATCTTGAGAGATGTGGACTTCCGGGAGGCAATTTCATCTGCTAGCAATGGATGGGAAGAAACCACGGTGTGAAGAGGGGTTTAGAGCGGGAAATGACTGCAATTGAGGCGAGAACTCACCCAGAGTAGCCGAAATTTCCTCATCCGTGACCGAATCAAGCTCATCGACGGCCGCTTCTTCATCAGAACCGCCCGCAGCATCATCCATAGCTCCATCCCGATCGAATTACATGTTGTTTTTGGTACCGTTGTCAAAAGACGCTGGGTCCATGCCATCGTGGGCTTCGAAGTCCGAGTCACTGCCGTTAACAATGAAATTGGGTGCGGTGTCGTCGTCTTCACTGATAGCCATGATTAGGGTATATTTTAAGTAGTTATAACGAGTGTGAGGGTCGAAAGAGAGCAGCACAATGATTTTTCTGAATTTTTGGATTTGTTTGATGCGGTTGCTCGGCTCCGGCATGAATTTCTGAAACGAGTGTACAACTCGTCGACGAGTCGTCGTGCGTTATAATTACGTTGCTACCGCAAAGCAACTTTTGGCCGAAGCCGCGTTATGCTCACAAATTTAGCAACCAACCCTACAGTACTTACTCGTGAGACATAGAACTACTTACCCCTTCCAGCATAGCATCGCCATAACGCTTTACATGATATCGGATTTCTGGAACAGATGGACAATCATTGAAGAGCAATTCAGGCGGAGCGCTGTCTTTAGCGCTCGCTTGTATACATTTATACTTACTGTACATACCAGCTTAGCCTCTATGGCCCATCACAAAAATTGCTAAAACACGACATACTGTAGTATATCTACTAATGTCAGGATCTATCGAGACTATCGGCCCATCGGAACCATCGTGACGACAGTAAATCAGACATAGTCAGCCTATGTATCTCAATTCTCCAGATAGATCACACATCTTGAAGAATGTTCTAGACGGAGATCGCATGGCCTAGACAATCCCGATGCAACCCTCACGAAGTAGATATCTTGTAGACATAAAAACGATATCCATTCCTTGAATGTAATGTACAAAACATGGCACTGGTATCAAATGTACTACGACCGAAACTGCAAGTACGAGTTTGAAGACGCGCCAAGAAACGTAAATAGTAAGGGTTCTATTATTTATTTTTGGAGTACCCGATATGGAGATATACAGATCGGTCGGGCTTCCGATCGATCGTGGACTAAACTTTTGCAAACAAACACGATGTAAACGTGCCACACCCAGATCTGAACGCATCTCTCTTGCATCTCTCTTGCATCTCTCAGAGATCTGACATCTCAGATCTCAATATTTGGCTAAGTTTGGCTCATCGCTTGTAGATCGCCATTAATTTCCTTCCTCCCATCGCTGGCATTCCCTGTCCTCAAGATGGAACCAAACTGGCCGTTCAGCACTCCCGTGTCGAACGACTCGAATAACTCGTTTCAGGGCAATCTTGTTGGCGGCGCCCAGTGTATGTTCCATTCCAGATCGTTGTTCATCGCGCACTCATCTGTAGCGACTCGGACAGCTCCGACGACACCACGAGCCACCACGCCTGACCACCATCATCGTGGTATTCCTACATCCCCAGTTCACCTGCAAACGGGTGCGCGCCCGAGCTCGGGTCAAATTAGGTCCGCCGCTGTGCGATCAATGATGTCGCTTCCCTCGTCGTCCTATCCCGCCGAACGTGAGTACGATTGTGAATCAGTCTCGTCTTCTTAACATTATCACAGAACGCCTTCAATTCGTCTTATTGGCGTTCGCACCAGAGTCTGGATGGGTAGAGATCACACACGACGCCATGGCGCGAATTCCTTTCTTGATTCTGAACGGCTCAATTCAACCAACGCTTACGTTGACACCCAAAGATGCTATGGACGCCATCCACACCGCCATCCAATGGGGTCGCACGATCAGGGATGACCCGGATTGGTCACCAGCTGAAGGTAGCGCTTCACTACTTTCAATCTTCTATCTTACGATGCGATCTGATGATTAAGTGGGAGATCTTTACGTGGACACACTCACGCCGTCGTTTCGGTCTCATATCAACGACACGACGTTCTGCAAGCTGTTGTGTGACAACCTCGGTCCCGTCCCGTTTACTTTCTTCAACCACGTCAGGGCTGCCATCAGGCAGTTGGTGATGCCAGTGCCTGAAGCCGACTCCCACAAAGCCCACCTGTACCCCAAGCACAGGATCCCGGGCACCCACGACAAATGGATCCGCGAGCGTTTGGGATGGGATAATAGGTGGGGATATCACGTCTGGCATGTATTGGTCAATGAGTCGTCCGGATTTCAGGTACGTTTCTGTTTGATTCTGCCTTAACTTTAGCGTTCACATCCTGCTCTAGGTATGGTGGTTTGCCGATCGAGCCGTGCGAGAGATTGTGCTTCATACGCTGCGATTGAAGTCCGTGGGCTCATTCTCGGTATTTACCCCGCCGGAGAATGGACCTGACATTGGAGTTCTATGCACTCTGCAGACAGTTTCTTTCGTTCTCACTGCGGTACGTACACTACTACGAGCCCTTGGTGTGTTTATACGCTGACTTGGACTATCATACAGTTGAACATAGAGTTGGAAAAGATTTTGGGACGCTCGCCATCCTGTGATACCATGACCGATTACATCGCCCACTTCAAATCGTCGTATGAGGAGATACTGTGCTTCTTAACAAGCATCGAGCAGCGGAACAACACATATCTGGACGGGAACCAATCCGATGCTGCGTACCGCGGCTTACAGTCATTCCTTCAGCTCGCTAATATTGACCATATGTTCACGATGGCAGGCAATGCTCCAATGTCGGCGATTGCCTTCGTGTAGTAGCTACGTAGTACTAACTTCTGCGTTTTCGAAATGTATCAGTTGATAATTTGATCCCAATCTTGACATACATCCGTGTCTTTCAAGCTACCCGGGCCCAAAGTCCATTCCGTTCGCCACTTATGTAAATAATCTTTCGAACTAAGTACATACACCATTGGTAGTCCTTCTCAGGCTCCGACTCGGAGCATAATATTCGGAGGGACCCTCTGTTCTTGCAGTACTCGCGTCATTGGTCAAGCAAGAAAATCCTGCTGGGCTCCGTCAAGCCCTACTCGAGATGCCATCCATCAAAGACCGAGACACGGGCTTCCCCGTCGACAGCGAGCGGGAGCAGACTCCCACCCGGGCTGCCTTCTCCGAAAGTTTTTCCGGGTATGTTGCTTTCATTATCGCAAACGGCTGTAAGTTATTGAGGGTTCTCTGGCGCCGGTACCGTGTTCGCTGGCA
>JBBPOM010000712.1:0-19523 GCA_038091455.1 Leccinum uliginosum | reverse complement strand
ATGCTGGCTCTATAAAATATTTGGAATACTTACATAGTTCTAAGTAGTCCTACATAGTCTACAGCTTCTGTGGAAAATGGTAAAGTGCTACAGGCCCTGCACATGGTTTGCAGATGCAACAACCATTCATGGTATTCAAAGGAGAGTGTGCCTATCCGATACCGAGAAACTGATACCATCATCGATGCATTCAAGTCGCATTTTGCCTACATTCGGACGCGGTACAAACAAGTCATAGTCGCACAGAGGGAAGACCCAGTCAGAGCTACAGAAGATCGTAATGCAAGGTTACAGAAAGCCTCTCGTTTATCCAGGAAGACACGAGTAAGTGCATGCAATCCTAGAAACCACTTGTCTAACTATCCAATACTAGCTGGTCAAAATGCGACTTAGCGCTATGGTTGACCACCCTGAACTCTGCAAACACGTCCCTCTAGTGCAGCAGCTCGGAACTCAGGGAGTTAGTTCTGACGAATCTGAGCGCGAGTTTCCACGCACCAACATTTATCCTCGCATCTATCCTAGATGGCGTAGCACAAAACTAGCTGCACTCATGTGGCAGGCCGATGTCGTTTCTCAAGAGAACGCCTCCATACCTATGGGTACTCGCAAGAAGTCAGGGTGTCTACTTCGCTCTCGCCCCCACACCTCAGAGTTCAATGACGATGCAGCAGCTCCCACCGGGCTTCCAAGAAATTGCTACGACCAGGAATGGCTTGCGACACTACCTGAACGAATCGTTCAACGACTCCATATCATTGACCAGGACTACAACTTCAGGATGACGGATGTGCCATCCCCCGAGGAAGAGATAAACGAGGCAGAGATAAACGAGGTAGAAATGAGTAATCCGCCACCCCCTGCCGGGACCCCATAGATACAATGTTATTAATGATACTGATATCAATATGCCCATTCCAGTCACGGTGCTCGGTGAACTGAGATAGGGCATCAAGTTATCCCTCCTAATTAGAAATTATCGACACAAGTTTTCACTGCATTCAGCACATTCTAGCTTTCAACTTCCAAAGCTCATATTTCAAATGCTTGCAGTTAATCATTACGAACCCATTGCAGCCGGATAGTATACTGTGTGACAGCTCTTCACACTTTCACGATAAGACAACCTCGTGCTTCGGATCTGACAGCCCGTATCAAAATTTATGTTCTAGAATTGGGTTCAATCCTCCGACCTTTCACCGCTAAGCGACGATTGTTGACGATCTCAGTTCGATTAGTGACTCTGCCTTGGACAGTCGAAAGAACCCATGACTCGGAGTTAAATGGTTACATTCAGAGCCTATCGCCACCAAGAATTCTGCAACCGTGACAATTGGCAAAATAAATCTGATTCAATTAACGGCGTGTCTGACCCACTGCCACAACCCTAGCTTTGGCCTTATCTTGTCCTACTTTGTTTTTAAGATACATTTTGGCAAAATCCCGAGCAGGCCAAAGATCCTGATATCCATTGAGAATTGGATATTGGTCGCAAGCCTAGACATGCATGTAAACCATGATGATATTGAAATCATATGACTCGGAAGACTTACTGCTTGGAAGTAGTGCACAAGCGCCTCCGGGGTTTGATTGTGAAAGGGGCGGTTTATGTCAAGATGCTTCTCACACACTGCATGAAGTCCGATCTGATGGTTCAGGTTCAATCAGACAGCACAACGTATTAATTTCTATCATATCACATACCTGGACTGATCTATACATTCCATCTTCCCACCCTAGTGCATCACGTAATGCGTAGCCACCTCCGTTTGGTTTGGACAGCGGGCCTCGAGGAGGTGGGATGATTACTTTCTTGTCTTGATAATTTGACTGTCTGCCATCCATGGCTGAGAGAAACAGTAGTACACGTTAGCCAGTTGTTGGATTTGAATTGAACAGTCACCTCTAGTTGAGTTTCCAGACGAGATGCCAGTGCTGACTGTTCGTGTGTCAAAATCGAATGCACGTCGGGCAGTGATGTCAGAAACCGAGGGGCTTGGACTCCTTTCTTGGTTGAATATCTTCCTTAGCGTGATTGCAGGAAGTTCCTCACAATAATCCATGACAATCAATCGTGCTAGTAGATTAAGCAAAGTGATTTATATATTGATACACTGATGCAACTGTGACAAGAAAAAAAGGAAGAAAAGAGAAAAGAGAACCCTGCGTGCCACTGTGGTTTTCTCGACAAAGGCAAAGAATATAGAAAGGAAGAAAGGCGGCGACGCTTGCCAGTGAACAAAGGATGATACAATTTAATACAACCAGAATGCTAAGCCCGGGATAGTGCCCGAAGAGCTGTGGTATTACAGAATTGATCAAAAACACCAGAGTCTTTCGGTGCCAACCAGTCTGCAACGCTCATAGTCTTTCACACAATTCCGTTCAAGTTGATGCCTGCTCGCAAGGGAAGTAAATTGGCACATTTTGTGCGCGAAAGAGAATTGGTGGGGCAATCACAACCAATCACTTGCCTAGCATTCTCTCCGACAGGCGACCTGCTGGCAAGTGGCAGCGAGGACTGTAGTGTCGTTTTATGGATGCCCCTAACGGGAGTCATGAAGCACCGTTTTCTTCTCCCTAGTGCGGCGATCAGCCTGGCTTGGGGTTCTCATTGCCGACTCTTTGTTGGCTGTTTGGATGGTACTCTAATCGTCACTGATAACTTTGAGGTCAGTGTTCCGAATTTCAAAGTGATCCTCGTCAGCCCTTGTTTCTGATTTTTCTCATTGCAGGAGCCTACACCTGGCCAAACAGTCCTCACTGGAATAAAAGCTGCTGTTTCTGCCATAGCAGCTGACCAAAATACTGGCCGTATTGCATTTGGAGTGGGCTCAGAATTGCATATGGCCCATGCAATGATGGAATCCGGTTTCGTATTATGCATCATACTTGGCTTACTAGTGCTGATTATGTACAGGTGTTTATGCCACATTCAAGATCTTCCCATCCCCGAATGGGTTTCCAAATCCTCCACCGGGAGCTGATGAAAGAATACGGATCAGGGCCCTTGGCTTCGGAGACAAGGGGTCCAAACTCACCGTTGCTTATCTTAATCATGGAATTGTGTGAGTCTGAATTAAAGCTCATACTAGATAAGTTCGACACAATTCTGACTTCTGAGCAGCTGTTGGGATGTCGAGTCATCGGAGGCTTTGTGGCAAATCAGTCCTATACACAGTCATCGTTTTATGTGAGTTACTATCCAGAAGTTCAGATGGGACGCTGAAGAGAATCATTCAAGTGGCCATGCAATCTTCCTGTCGGACAAGCGCATTGCTATATCCAACCTATATGATGGGGTTGATTTATATAGTGAAGTGCAGTCTCATCCACAGCTTCGTCTCAAGCAACCTCTGAGCTCTGAGTCTGGCCCCGATAACCCCAATGTCATTCTTCAGCTTGCATGTTCCACTGACTTTAAGTTGGTGTGTGGATCATTGGACGGTCATGTACCTGTATGGGACATGGTAACGGGAGAGTTGTTACAACATCTGGAGCATGATGGGCAGCTGGTACAAGCTGTCGCTGTGGGTTGATTTATATTTTCATGGCCATATTACTGATTTGTATGGTACAGGTGGGTGACTACCCAACGTGTACATTGATTGTCGCGGCAACATCCAACTCAGATGACAATACACGGATTGTCATTTGGAAACAGACCTATACTCGCGGTAAGCTGCATGTGCGCTGAGTAGTACAAGGACAACTTGAACTAATTAATTCACAATAGTGGATACAATGATCTACAGGTTCATTTTCTGGTATACTCGCCGAGCTGTAAATTCAACACTACAGCCCATAGTTCGTGGGCTCTTTGTGAACCACGTCTCCATCTTCTCTGTCATTTTGATCTCCATCGTAACATTTGTGATTGCCTTCATTTACCAGAACCTGATGCAGTCCAGCGATGTAAGTGGGTATTACCATCAACATTAGTATGGTACTGACTCGGAAACTGCATTTTAGCCTATGGCATCTATAACGAAATCTGGTAGAGTGATACTTTCCGGAGTAAAGGACCTGGGACAAGGGTACTCCAGTACCTTCCGGCGCAGCGCTTTGACAATGATCGACTATGTTCATGATATCCTTCAAGACAGCGAGTCTGATATGCCAAATCAGGGAAAACCAGAGGTTTCCCAAAAGAGCAACGATGATGGTGCTACAGCGGTGACATTTGTCGAGGACACAGATGTAATTTACCTTTGATGTATTTACAATACTAGTATTCAATCAGATTCTGAATGAATGCTCAAGCGCTCAGGCCGCAAGCGTCAACCTGCCTGGCCGCGGACTGCGGTCCTTTTCAAAAATTGCTGCGAGGTGACTTGTGATTGGTGTGATTGGTGTGAAACATTCATTATAGTACAATATGGCCTTTGTGCCACAACATTCGCAGTGCCTCCCTGTCAGTCCTACAACTCGCCTATCTAGATCGTCATCGGATTGAGTCTTTCAAAGCAGGATTCTGCACCGGTGGTAACAATTATCAGTCACACTAAACCTCTTTGGTCTTGAAATTGAACCCACTCACAACCCCGACTCCCTTTGTAGACGAATCGTCATTGGATTGAGTCTTTCAAAAAGGCCGCGCCGTTGGTAATGATTGTCAGTCGTGCTAAACCTCTTTGGTTTTGAACCCACTCAGAATCCCGACTCCCTTTGTGCATGGACGAATATAAGGATGGACCGACCGGACATGTTGCCACCCTCTCGCACACCGGCATACTGGGTAGCATAATGAATCTTTTGAACATGTTTGTCACCCCTTGTCGCTGCTATCATATTTTTCCATCGGCTCACTTACTATGCAGCACTCACAACCTGTTCGCCACCGAGGAGGCATTCATTACACAGCTATGGAGTACATCCTCTTTGGTCATAGATGGCCCAGAATCTGCGTCCGTTATGCTTGTCGCAGCTGAACATGCTGGCCGGAGTCGTAAGGGCATTTACAATTTCCATACCCCTGCGTGGCTGATTAGCAGTATTCTAACAGCGTGGTTCATGGTGAAGTCTAGTCTTGTCAACTTCGTTCGAAACCTCGAACCCACTGCTTTAGAAAATGAGGTAAATGTACCATCACTTGGATTTCGTGATCCGGTGAGTTTGTCGTTCTGGTATTGTGACTTATCTCACCATATTCAAGGCAAATGCGATACAATTTGGTGTCGACAAAGATGTCTATCAACTGACATTCAAGAGTCCGGGTCCCTACTGGTGCTTTAAGTACTTCGCCTCCAGCCGCAATTATTACGATTGGCATCGCGGATCCGGACTTGATGAGCAGACCCTGTTGCAAGCGTTCTCCACATTCGTTATTCCAGGGGAATTGCCTTCTGGGATACGCGGTATGGTGCCAGAGAACGACGGTAACGTCGACCACCCCCGAGCTAGAAGCATCAGTGATGACAGCGCAAGTAGCGTTAGCTCGGCTCTTAGCGAAGACACACCCTGCTCTCCCGGGCCTCAGACCTCTCCTATGATTGACAACCATAGCATTGCTGCAGATTCCCAGGCTCCGCCCATCGACATTAATTCTGATGCTTTCGATGCCAGTGACTCCGAGTCGGAGGACAATCTCCTACTTCTATATCCCCCTGATGTCGACGTCACTCTAAATCCCGAACAGGCCGAAGAACTTGGTAATAGGATGATGCCAGCTCCTGCTACTGATGTAGAGATGCCGGATGACATCAAACCGTTTCATTCCTTGGTGGAATCTCGCTCACCTTCTGGAACTTCCTTATCACGTCGAGTCATGGGATTCTTGACGCGCCTGGGCACAGATATCCCGCCACAGTCTCCGCAGCGATACCATTCACTCGCAGGTGATCCTACTGCCAGTGCAGCCTCCGTTGCTCGTGCTGCGTCCTCAGGGTGTTTGAAAAGGCCGAATGCATGGCCTGGCAGCGAGTCAGCTTCCAAGAGGTGCAAGCTTTCTTAAGTCTACATACCATTCACATTTTTTCTCCAAATCGTTGTGCTATTTTTCTCATACACTCGCTTCATCCCTCTCGTTGATACATTTCTCCATTCCTGTTTTTGAATCAGTGCCCCTTTTCATGCTCATACGCCAGTCATTATCTCTGATATGTCTACAACTAGTACTCACGTCGCTGATCACGAACCTGAGCAAATTCAATCCGCTGTGCGGCCCGTGCCCGAAATAGTTGGGCACACACGATCGCATCTAAAACGATATGTCAGTAACGTGATCCGAGTCGATATTAAACCAATAATAATATTGACATGCTCACCTATCGCGTACTCTGCGTGATCCTGTGAACGAATGACACCACCGCAGAACATGATGGGCATGGAAAGAAAAAAAAAAGGTCTTAAGATGCGTTGCATATGCGCCATACGCGAATAGTGCGATCAAATTAATCTGAGTCAGTTTTTGTGATAAGCCGGGTGGGACACCCAGGGATGTACCAAGCCGTTCGACTCGACAGAGTGAATCGCCGCGTGATTTGAGAAGAGGGAATCCCCGTGGAGGAGACGAGCTTCAAGTTCCTGTATATAGTGTCTGCTGGTACTGTCAGAGTCACCGTTGTCGCTGTCGTTGTAGTCAGGGAGTCGAGCGCGGCTACAGTGAGGACTCTGAGGAGAGGGCGAGAGGGCCCGGGGGCGATGGAACTTGATGCTGGGGCATTGAGGTGCGCTACCTGCTGCAAGCTAGGCTAGGGGTCAGTTCAACGACTAACTGTCGAGTCCAGTCGGAGCACCCACACAGCCTGCTGCTCCTGCAGGACAACGGCTGAAATTTTTGGGCGGCGGGTAACTGGCTAATTTAAGCGCGAATTTTTGTTTCCCACGCGTGATCCTGAGAACGAATGAGTCGGAATGACACCTCAGCAAATCGTCTGCAAACAATATAGCGCCACCGCAGAACAGAGCAGTGAGAGCGCTTCAGCGCTTTCACCCACATACAGTATGACAGGCATGGAAAGAAAAAAACAGTCTTAAGATGCGTTCCATACGCGCCATACACGAATAGTGTGATCAAACTAATCTGGGTCAGTTTTTGCAGATCAAACGTATTCTTTATATTCCACGATCAAGGCTGATATCTACAATGAAGATGCAACGTAGAGTGACTGCAATAACCTATATATTTTATCCACAGATTCAAAATCGAGAAAGCGGCCAACGCGCTAGGCGCATATTCGACAGACGTTGAGTCTGTCGGTGCGGCCACGTGCTCTTATTATTCGCAAAAAACTTGAAATCGAGTGGCTCTATTTGTTGATAGTTACATAAGCTACAAACTTCAGGTTTCGCTCGAATAATTGAAGCATAAATTTCGTTAAAAATGATAAACCTCGAAGACACAATAGCATCGACAACAAGGTTAACGGACTTGAAATTTTAAGGATCCATATACTGTATAAGAAGTCTAAATCCTGTAGGAGTTTTACTGCTTTTGAAACCCCAGTCAAACTTTTCGTCGGTGGCGCAACTGGTACCTCAAATCGGCAATATTTTCATATGCCAATGCCCGCGGTGTGAATGCTCGTCCGACATGTCATCATCAGTTACCCGACAAACTAAATTGATTCAAAATCTGATAATCACGTTCAAACTATGTAGGTAATACTGTGAGGTAAACTGACAACTGCTCCGTATATAACCACGCTCGTTCGGTAAACTAGGTCGTACAAGTAAAGAGTAACAAAGGGGGAAGAAAGTCGTGCTGAAACAGTCGTTTTCGAGCCGAGACCAAGGGTCATCTACCAAAGTGAATGAAAGGAACCCAAGAAGTGAAGGGAGCGCCAGAGTCACGAAGTTTCTGGACCGCGCAGTGCAATGCTACCGCTGCCTCCGTACTGTCGGGAGCCCGGCTAGCATCTCGAAATAGGTGCTCGTACACGTCTCTCGCCACCTTTGGTGCGTCCTTGTCCATTATCGACCACATCGTCCCGATGACACTGCCATACCCGGCAAGAAGCATCCCAGCTGCAAGATGAACAGATTCTTCCGACAACGACTCGTCTCCTTGCGCAGTCTGACAGGCAGAAAGGAATGCGAGTCCACCTTTGGGGCGGGATAATTGCATGATATCCGAGAGCTTCAAGCGATGATGGTTGGCGAGGCATAGCCCGCTATCGAGCGGTTTCTCGGGATCCTGTATTCCATGACATGCAAAATGGACCCAGTCGGTATTCTTCAACTTCTCCGTGACCTCCTCGACAGTGCCATCAGAGTTCTGGAGGGTTACCAAAGGGGATTTCTTGCATAATTCTCTGATGGAATCGATCTCGTGCTTCACCGAAAACAGTGGTTTGAGTCCGTCTGTCGGTGGCTGAGGGACGGCAAGTAGGCGAAGTTTGGAAGAAGAGTCATGCAAGCTATTCTGAGGTGACGATGCGAGCGAAGTCAAAGTCGGCAAATAGGAAGATATAACAAAATCAGAAAGTTTTGTGCCCGGCTCAGCTGTGTGATAAAGGCCGGCAGCGTGTATGGGCAAAAAGGAAAAGGGACCAGTCGGACACCAGAAAATACGGGTCATTCTATCAGTGCCAGATGGGGGACTCTAATCTGGAGTCAGAATAGATAGACATTGAGACTTTACATCAACGACTTACCGAAAGGCCGAGTGCACGAAGAACTGGGTTTACAACTTCCTTCCAAAGGTATCCCAGAATGAACTGGTACAACTCGTTCGGGGTATATCGTCGTGACATCGTCGATTGCGCACCCCCTTCACGCCCATCAATGAAATTTCCATCCAGCAACAAGTCGAGAAATTTTTTCGAGAGGTCTTTATCTTCAAAGGGGATGAGTTCGTGCAGGGCATCGCGGGAAAAAACAAGCCAATTCCCCTCGCGCATCGCGCGGAGCATCATGTGTAGGGCTTCCATACCAAAATAGCAGATGTCAGGGAGGGGAACATGGATGACGCTCTCCAACTCCGCCATAACGATCAGTGCCGCGGCATCGCATCTTTCTTTCGCAGCTGTGAGGTAAACAACTGGTCCGGAGATTGCAAAAGCAGAAAGTTGCTTGATCGTCTTCGAACGCAAGAATCTCTCAAAGCCTGGGAGAGACCGGATCTGATGGAGGAGATTCTCCCGTCTAAGTGCAAGATCATGATGTCTTTGGATGTCTTGCTCGAGCAATCGAGTGTTGGTGACTGGAATATGTGCTGACTGGCAGAATGTGGCATTGTTCCAAATACTAGCATGTTCTAGTTCCTGCGAGATTTGCCGGAATTGGCAAGCAAGGGCTGGATGGTCGTGAGCCAGGTCATCAACTGGAGTGCGAAGCTGAAGGAACTGAGTCCAGACAATGGAACGACCTTGCTCGAGCCACTCAACAGCCAGTCCAGGATCACCAGCTTCAAGAGCGGCGGCAACTGAGTCACGTGTGACATGAGCTGCTTCAACGAGTAGACGATGACGCTCGGTGACTGGGAGTCCAAGCCATGCTAATTGTGGGAGAAGGTCGAGAGAAGAAGCACATGCATCAAGGAGAGCAGTGGTATTTCCTTGAAGTTGCGAACAGGAAATCCAGGCGCGAGAAGCATGAAAGCGGGTGGAGGCAGAACCGATGGAAGCACGAGTGGCAATTGAAAAATTGAGAGCAGCAGCAGAGAGATGAGAAGAATCATGAGAGTGCGTAAAACGGATCTTGAATGCTTGCCCAAGGCCAATCAACAAGGTTGGTTTGTCAGCATGGCCATCGGGAGTGAGGTTTATTGCCTCCTCCATCATGGAAATGGACTTGACAATGTCTACATGGTCGCTGATACGCTCAAAGCGACTCAATAATGAGTTCACGAGGTTGTTCAACCGACCTGGCTTGTCTGGATGGCCGTCGGGTGACAGACAGACAGCCTGCTCAAACATCGAGATCGACCTGTTTAGATCCACGAGGTCCCCGAGACGCTCAAAGCGACGAGATAATGAGTGCCCAAGGTTGTTCAACCCACCTGGCTTGTCTGGATGGCCATCGGGTGACAGACAGACAGCCTCCTCTGTCATTGAGATCGACCTGTTTAGATCCGCGAGGTTCCCAAGACGCTCAAAGCGGCTCAATAATGAGTGCCCGAGGTTGTTCAACTGACCTGGCTTGTCTGGATGGCCGTCGGGTGACAGACAGACAGCCTCCTCTTTTATCGAGATTGACCTGTTTAGGCCCGCGAGGTCCCCGAGACGCTCAAAGCGACGAGATAATGAGTTCCCCAGGTTGTTCAAGCTAGCTGGCTTGTCTGGATGGCCGTCGAGTGACAGACAGACAGCCTCCTCCAACATCAAGATCGACCTGTTTAAATCTGCGAGGTCCCCGAGACGCTCAAAGCGACGAGATAATGAGTGCCCGAGGTTGTTCAACCAACCTGGCTTGTCTGGATGGCCGTCGGGTGATAGACAGACAGCCTCCTCTTTCATTGAGATCGACCTGCTTAGATCCGCGAGGTCCCCGAGACGCTCAAAGCGACTCAATAATGAGTTCCCGAGGTTGTTCAACCGACCTGGCTTGTCTGGATGGCCGTTGGGTGACAGACAGATAACCTCCTCAAACATCGAGATCGACCTGTTCAGATCTGCGAGGCTCCCGAGACGCTCAAAGCGACTCAATAATGAGTGCCCGAGGTTGTTCAACCGACCTGGCTTGTCTAGATGGCCGTCGGGTGACAGACAGACAGCCTTCTCAAACATCGAGATCGACCTGTTTAGATCCGCGAGGTCCCCGAGACGCTCAAAGCGACTCAATAATGAGTGCCCGAGGTTGTTCAGCCAACCTGGCTTGTCTGGATGGCCGTCGGGTGACAGACAGACAGCCTCCTCTTTCATGGGGATCAACCTGTTTAGATCCGCGAGGTCCCCGAGACGCTCAAAGCGACGAGATAATGAGTTCCCGAGGTTGTTCAACCGACGTGGCTTGTCTGGATGGCCATCGGGTGACAGACAGACAGCCTCCTCAAACATCGAGATCGACCTGTTTAGATCCGCGAGGTCCCCAAGACGCGCAAAGCGACTTAACAATGAGTTCCCAAGGTTGTTCAACTGACCTGGCGTGTCTGGATGGCCGTCAGGTGACAGACAGACAGCCTCCTCAAACTTCAAGATCGACCTGTTTAGATCCACGAGGTCCCCGAGACGCTGAAAGCGACGAGATAATGAGTTTCCGAGGTTGTTCAACCGGCCTGGCTTCTCTGTATGGCCGTCGGGTGACAGACAGACAGCCTCCTCTTTCATCGAGATTGACCTGTTTAAATCCGCGAGGTCCCCGAGACGCTCAAAGCGACTCAATAACGAGTTCCCAAGGTTGTTCAAGCTAGCTGGTTTGTGTGAATGGCCGTCGGGTGACAGACAGACAGCCTCCTCAAACATCGAGATCGACCTGTTCAGATCTGCGAGGTCCCCGAGACGCTCAAAGCGACTCAATAATGAGTTCCCCAGGTTGTTCAAGCAAGCTGGCTTGTATGGATGGCCGTCGGGTGACAGACAGACAGCCTCCTCTTTCATCGAGATCGACCTGTTTAGATCTGCGAGGTCCCCGAGACGCTGAAAGCGACTCAATAATGAATGCCCAAGGTTGTTCAACCGACCTGGCTTGTCTGGATGGCCGTCGGGTGACAGACAGACAGCCTCCTCTTTCATCGAGATCGACCTGTTTAGATCCGCGAGGTCCCCGAGACGCTCAAAGCGACGAGATAATGAGTTCCCGAGGTTATTTAAGCAACCTGGCTTGTCTGGATGGCCGTCGGGTGATAGACAGACAGCCTCCTCCAACATCGAGATTGACCTGTTCAGATCTGCGAGGTCCCCGAGACACTCAAAGCGACTCAATAATGAGTGCCCGAGGTTGTTCAACCGACCTGGCTTGTCTGGATGGCCGTCGGGTGACAGACAGACAGCCTCCTCTTTCATTGAGATCGACGTGTTTAGATCCGCGAGGTCCCCAAGACGCTCAAAGCGACGAGATAATGAGTTCCCGAGGTTGTTCAACCGACGTGGCTTGTCTGGATGGCCGTCGG
The DNA here is from genome assembly GCA_038091455.1 of Leccinum uliginosum. Taxonomy (NCBI): domain Eukaryota; kingdom Fungi; phylum Basidiomycota; class Agaricomycetes; order Boletales; family Boletaceae; genus Leccinum; species Leccinum uliginosum. The sequence goes on along the minus strand of JBBPOM010000712.1, from coordinate 7,531 downwards.
GTGACAGACAGACAGCCTCCTCTTTCATCGAGATTGACCTGTTCAGATCTGCGAGGCTCCCGAGACGCTCGAAGCGACTCAATAATGAGTTCCCGAGGTTGTTCAACCGACCTGGCTTGTCTGGATGGCCGTCGGGTGACAGACAGACAGCCTCCTCTTTAATCGAGATTGACCTGTTTAGGTCCGCGAGGTCCCCTAGACGCTCAAAGCGACGAGATAATGAGTTCCCCAGGTTGTTCAAGTAAGCTGGCTTGTCTGGATGGCTGTCGGGTGTCAGACAGAGAGCCTCCTCAAACATCGAGATTGACCTGTTTAGATCCGCGAGGTCCCCGAGACGCTCAAAGCGACTCAATAATGAGTTCCCCAGGTTGTTCAAGCTAGCTGGCTTGTATGGATGGCCGTCGGGTGACAGACAGACAGCCTCCTCTTTCATCGAGATCGACCTGTTTAGATCCGCGAGGTCCCCGAGACGCTCAAAGCGACGACATAATGAGTCTCCGAGGATGTTCAGCAGGGACGGCATGTCCATGTCAGAATGATCAGGATGACTATACCCTCGCCAGAGATCCACAGCAGACTCGAGCATCCTAATTGCCTCGTGTATATCAGCAAGCACGCCATTGCGTGCGAACCGTTCAGATAACAACACCCCAAGGCCAAAGATGAGTGGAGGTCGGTCAGGATTCCGGTATGATATATGTTGTAGTCGGTTCCGCATCCTCGGTATGAAATCATCGCCATTTTCTTGCTCCGCCAGTGACGATCCACCGTCTCCTGCCCCCACCGATACTGGAGCCTTGGCCATTTGCAATGCGAACAGCCCTGCTCGGTATGCATAACTTTCTGTCGGCGAGACCTCTATCACTCTGGCCAATAAATCCGCTGCTTCTTCTCTGTCCAACCCAAACCCTCGTCTTTGGAAGCGCGCAAGTAAAGCAAGACCAAGTTCCAGGACTGTTGTGCAATGATCCAGATGATTTGTGTTCCGAAGTCGTAGAGCATCACGATACAATCCAATTGGCACATCTAGGTCAAGGTACCGATTGTTGGCCTGGCAGTAGATGAACTTGGCATTGGCTAGATTGAATAGAACGGCTGAGCGATTGAGGTCATCTATCGGGCAAATATCCTGGACACGCTGAAAAGTCTGGACGGCTGTGTCTAGATCCCTTTGGTCCTGCCACTGGCGGTAACGCAGGAGAGCAAGATGTCCCTCGTCCGTCAGCTGTTCCAGCGCGTTCATTTCGCGTAACTCTAGCAGCTGTTGCCATCAGTTCAGAAGATGACTACAGCGCCATGAACAATCTGCTTACGTCGAATTTGGGACATGATTCATTCGTACTACAAATGCGTCGCTCCGTGATGATGCGAAGGGACGAACACGACAGTAATATATCATCCTTCTGCACTGTAAAATCGGTGACTATGAGGGAATGTCAGGAGTGTGCGATAGTACCCAAAGGAGTTTCTCACACTGAAGGTTTTCGTTCTGATGATGGAACACGTCTCCTACAGTACTCTCGAACTGACGGAGCAATTCTCCGTTTCCTAGCCTTTGTCCAAGCTCGAACGATGCGTAGACACTGAAAGATATAGTACATGATTGATTTGATGGCCTTGGCAGCTATTGAATGAAGGAACAGAGATTCAGCAAGGGATGACGCACAAGAGGATTTCTTCGTCCCATTCTACGACGTCCTTCGCTATCGACACGGGTTTGTTTGATGTTTGTATGGTCCTTCCATCGACTTCCACAATGACATGGAAGCCTGCTGGCATGCGACGGAGGCCGGATGCAACATCCGTCGCACGGATGACTGGACAGGTGTGTTTGCGATGTCTCCAGTATGCCAGCGCGAGATTGCTACGCACGTGTTACGAAAAAATGTTCGCACTCATTGGCAGGTGATGAATACGAATCCGAGTCGGGTGGTGGTTGGAGAGTGAAAAATCGGTTGCGTATATTCATACACAGGTGTAAGAAGTGAAGTCTGAGAGCACGGAGGAAAGCAATCATTGTGGGCAAGTTGTGAGTGACGGGGGTTCTGCAGCAATGGGTTCATAAAGGCGACCACTGCTGTGCACACTTCTGATAGAATGAACGAGGCCCACAGCAAGAACTGCGATGTCATTGCCTTCCGAACATGATGCATGATGCAATGGTCCAGGTTCCCTGCACCCGAGAGTCGGGATTTCGCAACGCCTACACATAGGGTTGTTTGTCGTTATTTGTGCATGACTCGTCGTCACAACCACCACGGCTTGTCTCGTCCAGAGGCACGAGTGAAACCACGGTACAAGGTCTTCGGACAAGCGACACAAACGACAGGCGCCGTTTCGGTGTTTTATGACTTTACAGGGAGACAAGGAACTCCTCGCGTCTGTGTCAAGGAAAGGTATACTTGGACAATGGACATCGTCACACGCGTCACCCTTAGCCCTGGTCTCACTATCACCGACCAATCCGTCGGTGGTGCACTTCTATCCAACGGCTTTCAGGGCTTTGACGGCATTCTCAGAGTCAATGAATCGTCCGGGTGGATCAGGCTCACTGGAAGACCTCCCTATGCTTCGCGTCACAAATATATCACAGGAAACACAGGAGAACGATCTGCGCGAACTCTTCGGGGCATTTGGTCGTGTGGCAAGAGAGTCTACGTGGGACGGGACAGGGAGACTGGCATTGGAAAAGGCTTTGCATTCGTCAGCTGCGAGGACAGGGCGATTGCACAGCGTGCGATGGAAAAGCTCAACGGAAAGGTTTATGACAGCTTGATCCTGAGCGTGCAATGGTCTCGTAAGTGGTCGGCGTCCCTTGTCTTGGCACTGAATGAACTGACGATCGTGTCGCAGAGCCAAGACCAGAAGGACGATGATATCCGAAGAATTGTGCTGTGTAGACTTTGTAGAGTCTCTTACTCATACTTTCCGACGTCGTCGACACGCGACGACCTCAGGAGGCTGCTGGCCAGTTGCACATATATTTGACTCAAATATTGCGTACTCCTAACGCGACCCATACGATCTCACACAGAAACATCCATAAACCAGCACATTTTCGAGTCGGGTGGGACCCTTTCAGCCGCCTACGTCATTTCCGATGAGCTAGTCAGGGTGGGCAAAGGACTTGAGTCGGCCATTGATCTGGCAATCCACTTGTCATCGTTGCCTACCCAGGCGTTCTCTTTGCTTCCTTCAAACAGAAACCGTTCATTCCTTGTACATTCGCTGGTCAGCGCCTTCGGCCTCCAGTCGTTGGTGGCTCCCGACGGCCAGAAGCGTATCAAGTTCCTTCGTTCTCGCAGAGCTAGTACTACCAAAGAGCTTCTGGCTTATCATACACGGGACTATCTCGATTATGCCTTGAATCCCTCCAACGACCACGAAGACCCATCTCAAGTCGCCGAGTTCGGGCTCGAGGACGTGCGTTTCCTGCTATCCTGTCATGGTCGTATCATACACACAGAATAGGATTACCCTCCATTCCGAGGAATGCACGAGTATATCCCTCTGGTCGCAGGCGCCACGTTGACAGCCGTCGATGCCCTCAAGGACCACTCTGGTGTCGTTATTTGCTGGGACGGGGGCAGGTCAGTCTTTTTTTTTCACCAATTCCATGCTCTCGGTTCAAACGATTTTAGACATCATGCACAAAAATCGCGCGCTGCGGGGTTTTGCTACGTAGCCGACTGCGTCCTCGCCATCCTCGCTCTCAGACGTATTCCGCCTTCTCTGGTTTCAGACCCTCAACGGAGGACCCGCGTGATGTACCTCGACCTCGACCTCGACCTGCATTTCTCAGATGCTGTCTCGCCAGCTTTTCACCATCCCCGCTCGACTGCGGCGTCTCAGGTCCTGGTAAGGTACATGTTTGTTTGGCAACCATAATTTGACTCGGAAGCGGCCTCGCCTCGTCCAGACGCTCTCGGTGCATCACGCTGCCCCTGGTTTCTTTCCAGTTTCTTCTCTCTCCGCGCTGCCAGACACACAAGACGCGTCATTGACCCGTTCACGTTATCTCTCCCACTTCAAAGATGTGCTTCCTGCAAGACATTTTTGCGCATATGGCCAATCGTGGAGAAGATCAAGGATACGTTCCAACCAGATTCGATCTTGGTCCAATGCGGCGTGAATGGGTTTGCAGGCGACCCTATGGCGACGTGGAACTGGTCGATCGGTGGACCAGGGTCGCTCGGATGGTGTATCGAGCGTATCGTACACGGCTGGTCCGGAAGGAAGCTCCTTCTTGGAGGTGGTACGTGGTCGTCATTCACGTTCAGGAGTATATCGTCGCCGAACGTTTGCCGATCAAAGGAGGATACAATTCCCCAAATGCCGCACGTGCCTGGACATTTCTGACTTCTGTCGTGGTGGGTGGCTTTCGCCAACGGCATCGGGACGTCCGAGTCCATCTCACGACGTTATGATCGCAGGTTGGCAGACCGCTCTCTCTTGACGCCGAGATCCCGGATCATTGCGCATTTCCCATGTATCAGCCCTCGTTCACTCTGGACGTCCCTGCTGGCAACATGCAAGACCAAAATTCGGACGAATACTTGCAGCACGTACATGATGTGTTTGAGGATGTTCAAACCATCTTGCAACAACGACTGTCCGGGGAAAATATTCTATAAATTGTGATCAACTGGACGATAGTAATCACAAACAGGTATAACTAAATGCATATATCCAACCTATCTATGAGAGGGATGCAGTAAAGGCGCTGACACTCCATGCAGGGGCAGTATTTCTTTGATCTCTCAGCCCAGCCCAGGGTAGATCCCTTTTTTGTATTTACATATCTATTTCTTCGCAGCTTGGCCTGGATCCTTGACAACAACTGATTCGGATCCGAAATTCGCATATGGACCCCGACCTTCGTCATACTAGTTCTACATAACACGCTAAGGCGGCAGCCGAGGCTGTGGAATGGCTGTCTTCCTGCCTATATGGCGTCCCAAACCCCAAAAAAATGGGTGCACTTTTTTTGTAGTGGGCGCGATTTAGCGATTACATAAAAAAAGATGTGGCACTGTCTAGCGTACTAGGCTAGTGTTCACACGGAGGAAACTTCCACGAAAGACGGGGTAAAACTCGTAGAAATTCACTGGGGGAAAACAACGCGAGACTAGCGTCTTTTATACTACACTAGCACCTTTCTTCGCCTCAACTGCGCTCTAGTGGACTGTCCATGCGCGCCCTTATCTGATCCCAACAAACTGTCGTCAGTCTGTCTAATCGGTCGCTAGCCCTTTTGATGACTAAGTGTCTCGCCTCGTTACACCCCCCCAACCAGGCAGCTAAGTTCCTTCTGCGCCAGTCCCATCCCAGGAAGTCAAACCGCTGGGGTCACCAGGATGTCGAGTGCTTACCACCCGCAAACCGATGTTGCAACGGAACGGGCCAACAGGACCATCGGCGAAATGCTACGGTCCTGCATTTCCCCAAACCAACGCGACTGGGTAGCCCGCCTACCATCTATCGAATTCGCGATCAACGTGTCCAGGTCAGAAACGACCGGGTACGCACCCTTTTTCCTCAACTATGGGTGGCTGCCTCGAACGTTTAACTGGAACACTCCCGCCCGAGACGAATACCCGAGCGTCCGCGTGTTCGCGCAGTGTATGAAGAGCGCCGTAATGGCAGCTCATGACGCGATTATTGATGCGCGTGTAAAGCAAACACGATCTGCCAACAAGAAACGGCGATTGTGTCAGCTTAGCGTGGATGACCTCGTATACGTGGCAACAAAGAATATGTCCTTACCGAAGGGACACGCTCGGAAACTTGCGCCGAAGTTCATCGGCCCGTACAGGATCCTTGATGATTATGGCAATAACTCGTTTAAACTCGAGTTGCCCGACCGATTGAAGCAGCGGGGCATTCACCCTGTCTTCCACGCGTCGCTCCTTCGGACCCATGTCCCCAATGATGATCGCCTGTTCCCAGGACGGTTAGATCATCAGGTTGTCGACTTTGGAGACGACGAACCTAATTGGACAGCGGACAAGGTCATTGGTCACTCTGGGCGAGGAGCCGAGACCATGCTGCAAGTGCGGTGGGCAACCGGCGACGAAACGTGGTTGCCCTACTATCAGATCAATCACCTGCAAAGTGTCAGCGATTATCTGGATCTGCACAACGTGAAACGGATCGACGACTTACCATCTGGTGCAGCGCGGCCGAGCGCCGAAGACCCGCAACTATTTAACGGGAGCTGCACGACCAGTAATCTCCCTCACCGAACCTTCCCTCGCAGGCTCAACATGCCGGCTCACCGTTCGCACCTCAGGCTGAGCGAGCGTCACCGCTCGGCGCCCGAGCAGACGCTGCTCCCGAACTTTCGTCGGGTTGGACCCGACCATCTTCTCCTTGTCGACGCCGCCCTCAGCAGCACGCCGATCAAGGTCGCCCGGTACCTGCTTGAGGAGTGCCTGGCCTATAGCATCCAGCTCAGGAGTTTGATGGACGAGCGGGATCGCGACCCTCTCCCTTTGGGGTATGATTTAGTCGCCCACGCAGTCAATAAAAACAAAATCGCTTACGGACTCGCCGAGCGCGACGACAACGGCGCCGGCATACCAACTCAGCGCAAGCAGCCGACCATCTCGCTGTTCTTCGGCAGCCGTCCCTCCTCCCGCGACGAGCTAGAAGCCAACATGCGGCGGATGAACGAGAGTTTAGCGGCTGAAAAGTTCCGCCGTGAGGATCGCTGGAGACGCAACAAAGAGGAAAAGGATTACGCACTGGGGTTACGGAAGCTGGAAGAGGTCAGTAGTGGAAGGACGAAGAAGACAATAAGTCGCGACGAGAGGCGCGTTCGGTTCGAAGAAGACGACAGGACCTTTCAGGCTGGTCCATCCCGAGCCTCCCTCCCCGTCGCTCTGTCGACCAAACCCAATAAGCGGACGGCCCGACGATTGAAGAAACATAAACCGGGCTCACTATCCGCTCACGCCGTATCCCTATCACCAACTGCTCCCAACGACCCGTCCACCAGTGCCCCGCCACACACCGACCTTGCCGTCGATGCTGTTGACGACTCTGCTAGCATAGCTGACTCTGCGTCGAGACAGACTCGAGATGCACTAACACGGTCCACTCTCCTCCTTCCCCTGGTACTACCTCGAGCGCCGTAGCGCCGCCAAACGACCCGGCCGCTGATGATCGATCCGCCACCTTATCCCAGATCGCGGCTGAATTCACCGGGGCCATCACTCCGGCCATGGAGGAAGAACTGGATATTGAGATGGACGCATTCTTTACAATTACAGGAATGGTTAGTGACCCCAGCGGTTTGACTTCCTGGGATGGGACTGGTGCAGAAGGAACTTAGAGGCAGCCTGGCGCTGCCTGGTTGGGGGGAGGCGAGACACTTAGTCATCAAAAGGGCTAGCGACCGATTACTGTACCTTTCTGTATGGATGCAACCGGGTTTTGAGGCGTTACGGGTACCCCTGACTCCAGAGTTAGCAACCGGACCCCCGTTACCCGTCACGGTTGCTAGTTTTAGCAACCACTAGCATTTGGC
>JBBPOM010000711.1:0-19529 GCA_038091455.1 Leccinum uliginosum | reverse complement strand
ATGCTGGAGCTACGCTGCTAAGTAATCCGAGGTACGTTTGGCATCACCTCCACTGACGAGTCTCTGACTCGGCGAGGCCGCAGTCACCACCTGCGCATGGTCCTCCGCTCCCATCCTCTTCTCAAATGCACTCCTTCATAACCATCGATGCACAGTCGACAGCACCACCCCAGGGACATTGTCCTAAGTGATTTGATGTACGTGTTGCATCATTTCCACTGATGACTCTCTGACTCGCGACGCAGTCACCACCTACGCATGGTCCTCCGCTCCCGTCCCTACAACGTCTCGTTGTCGAGCCACGACGTCACTGTAGAAGGTGAGGTCGCATTTCCAAGAGGAAGCGGAGGCCTTGTAGGTGAGTGATCAGACATGTGATGCGCCTTCGAGTCTGACCTCCAGAAGAAACAGGACATAGTGAAGATCTCGGGCATACAAGTGTCTCCCATGGAGATTAAGGAGATGCTGCTTTGACGTTTGGACGGACTTGTCATTGACATGATAGTTACGGGCGACGGCAGAGGAGCGCATCCCCGGGGCATGCCATGGTGGTATTCAAGTTGTCAGCGCGGGAAAGACACTTGGGCATGTGGCCGAGGTAATGACATGTTGAATGGATGGGAGGTGCCCAGTCGGTACAAAGTGGTTGCCAGTGAGGGATGGGATTAGTATCATTGTTCAGGTTCATTTTGTCTTTATTTTGTGTTGCGGGAGTGACTGACTCAATCATTAACTTGCGAAGCAGATTACACAATTGCCAATGGAAAAAGGGTTTAGACGCTATGCTGGCGAAAACTGGCATGCGTCGTGATGTGTGCACCCTCCCAGTGTGGTTACTGGCAGTCCCGCACCCGCACCCGCACTGCCGGGACCCGTGGATTTTACCCACAGGATTGCAAAGAGGTGGGATGGAGACGACAATGATGCAACGCCAGCGACCCGCAACGATTCGACTCGCAATGACTCGACGACTCTAATGTGACCCCAACACGATGACGATTCCACGCGACAACAGACGCGAATCGTCACGCGATGGCATGCCACGACGCGGTGATCATGACGCACTGTGCTGGTGGCACCACGACCCGACCCCTCCTCCCTCCTTGACGACACGGCACGTCCCTGCCTCCGAGTCCCTCAACTCAGTCTCTCCTCCAGTGCTCCAATGTGTCGACGCGTTCGCGCATCCATCCGATGCACGACACAACGATAATATGACGTGGCACCACGACGCATCGACTGCCAATGCGCCGGCATACCACAACGCGACAATGACAACGCACGAACGACGACGTGTTCAACTTGTCCCCAGTGCGCATCGACCTCAACACATGTCGACGACAATGAGAAGCAATGTGATGATAATGTACATCAAAAACAATGACATGCATAGTACGTCAACACGCGTTGATGTCAGCATGATGACGATGACAACGTGACGGCATTCGACAACATGGATGAATGTCGACTGACAGGCCGGGGACGGCACAACGACAACACAATGACGCAATAATGATGATGCTTACGGGTGCCAGGACCCGCGGTCACAGGTAGCAGGGCATACGGGTTGGAAAATGCTGATCTGTACTCTTACTACCATGGTGCCCATACCTATGCAGTACTTTAGACTACATTCTTAGATTCTAAGAATCTTATGTTGTTCATGCTGAAACTATGCTACTCCGAGTCCTACCTGCCAGTGTGACTGAGTAATGACACAATCTGACCTCATAATGTGGGAACAATTAGTAGGAGTTAGAAGATAGTTCAGACAGACAGGCTGAAATGCAAGGCTGAATGAATTATGGAGAATAGATTCAGAATTGCCATGCCAGCCAGGGGCCACAGAACATTATCATCTGGGGATCATTATGGTCCAGAAGTGATCTTAACTTTTTCTGGTTGTGACTGACTGACCAGAGTGTAGGCTCAATTGCTTGGGTTGATAATGACTTATGATTTACCTATACTAGCTTACCTTGGCCTAGAATTTTCCTAATCATCAACTCAGAAAGTCTATGCTTGGTTACAGATGGTAAATATATATCATTTTTATGGTACAATGATTGAATAATTGCAATCAGCAATCAGTAGATGCTAGTTATAGATGTTTTGACACACTGGTGCTGACTTCACAAGGTTACAAAATGTTACCAGAGATTATATAGCATTGGTGTTGGTGTCTTTCCTTGTACTAAAATATAATTGTCTCCCCTCATTATACTGTGATGATAATGATAGATATTATGAGATAATATCCATATAAGCTAATCTATCTGCAACATCTCATTTTCACACCATTTTCATACCACAATGATTGAACAATTGTAATCAGTCACCAGGAGAGACCAGCACAATACTCAATTATAGACATTTTCACACACTGGTACTGACTTGACAAGGTTATAAAATGTCTGTCAGATATTATATAGCATTGTCATGTTTTCATCCCACAGATGGTCAACTTGGCTGTCTGATATCTTTCTTGTATTAAATTATACTTGTCTCCCCTCATTATACTTTGATTAGAATGATAGATAAACCCTTATAAGATAATATTTCAAAGATAGTCAACTTGGCTTTTTGGTATCTTTCTTGTGTTAGATAATAATTGTCTTCCTTCATTATACTTTGATTATAATGATAGATAAACCTGTAAAAGATAATATCAGTATTATTCTATCTGAGCTAATATATCTGGCTATATCTACACCACCACATTTTCCTGTCATTTTTATGGCATAATGATTGAACAAATTCAGAACAATTATAACCAGTCACCAATAGAGACCAGAATAATACTCAATTCTAAGTATTTTGACAGACTGGCACTGACTTGGCAAGATCACAAAATGACTGCTGAGAGATCATATGGCATTGCCATCAACTTGGCTTTTTGATATCTTTGCTATGTTACATTATCATTGTCTCCCCTCATTACACTTGGATGATAATGAAAGATAAGCTTTTGTAAGATAATATCAATATAATTACAGCTGACAAAATATATCTGGTCATATCTACATCACACCATTTTCCTGTGATTTTTATGGCATAATGATTGAACAATTATAACCAGTCACCGATAGAGACCAGAATAATACTCAATTATAAGTATTTTCACATACTGGTATTGCCTTGACAAGGTTACAGAATGTCTGCCAGAGATTATATAGCATTGGCATGTTTTCATCTCACAGATGGTCAACTTGGCTTTTTGGTATCTTTGCTATGTTACATTATAATTGTATCCCCTTATTACACATGGCTTGTGATTATAGATAAACCCTTATAAGATAATATCAATATTATTACAGCTGACAGAATTTATCTGGTTATATCTACATCACCCCATTTTCCTGATGGAGTTCACGGGCTTCGGCCACTTTTGCTCGACGTTCCGTGGAGTCAGTACGCGCAAGAACATTTCGTTGAAGCAAATCCTGCTCAGTAGCAAGGTCCTGAACACGATCCTTTGGGATCAGGCAGCGTGGGCACAGACAAGTCCCAAGGTTACGTATGCACGCTATCAGAATCCTGGCGGAGGATCAGCTCACTGATGCAGGATGGGCAAAAGATCAACTTACTTCTCTGGGTAGTCCGCAGAATAGGTAAATATTCTAGGATAGAAGCGTCGCTTGATTCCGTCGCAGCACGTGATTACTACGCCGTGCTCATAGGCGTGAAGGAACTCATCATCGAGTAACACTTTCCACTGCTCATGGAAGAGTTCGCGATGGCAATGTGCAAATAACGCATCACTAGGACGCTTGTCTCCAGTATATATTGATGCGAAATCCTTGAAGTTATCCGGGAGCTTGGTAGAGGTGTCAGTTGAATACGTTTCGTTGCTAACAACACGATGAACGGACTGTTTGAAAGTATGCAGCATGTGTGCAAAGGTTGTTAGTTGGCTGACAACGGTAGTACTTCGATTCGTTGCCAAAATAAAGGTAAAGCGGCCAAAGTTTTGCGTTACCGAAGGTCGACAACTGTGTAGAATCCGACCAGAACATAAGTCCAGCAACCACTTTGGGCAAATCGCACCCGGGCTCAGGCAGAGAATCCTGCAACCGTTGATGGGCTTGGATAAAAGCGTCGGAAGTGAAGAGTTCTCCATGGACTCTGATATCCTCTTCCGTGTGTGGGGGCCGCCATTTAAGCTCATAGGGCTCGTAATGGAACAATCGATCATGCCCTGGATCGGAAAGTTTCTCTCGAATTATTGATACGAGAGATCGATGATGAAAGTTCCCAGCGAGGTAATCTTTGGGACCAGGATGCCGACAGCGGCTATGGAATGGAACAGAAATTGAGATAGGCGTACTTCGCCAGTTATCATCTTCGTCCAGCCACTCGGCATCACGGATTCAATGAGACTTTGAGATAGGTTTATCTGGCCTTGTCTTCGCAGTCTTGTATATCATGTATATAATTATGATATACTGATAGATATAGCTAGATAGCCCATCAGTGTCATGGCATGAGTTGACAATAAGTAACTGATAGTTATATGTTGGTAATTTGTGTCTACTTAGTGGAAAATATCAAGTTAATCATAGGTGAGTCAGTAGTTGGAAGACTGGTATATAACACAAGTGGTGTCTTTCTTCAACATATTGTCATTTATCTCATCATAACATCCAAGATCAGTTGTATTTTCTTGACGGGTGTTGATCAACATGGTCACGTGTTTGGACAATATAAGGGCAATCTCACTGTCACCCAATTGACACAACCATTAAGAATTCACCTATTATATAGTGACTGTAAGTTGTTCATTGCATATAATATATGACTTATTTTCAACATCATGTAAGTAGCAACATTCTCTCATCAAGGATCAATGTGATCTTATTGATAGGGACTACAAGCAATGTCAGATATCCAGACATTATAGAATCAGTTTCACTATTGCCCAATTGACAAAACCACCAATGAATTTCACCTATTGTCATTGGAGTCTATCAGGTAGATAATTATAAAATCCACCTTGTGTGTAGTGTCTGACCACTCTTTCTCACATTTTCAATGCCATGCATGCAGCAAAACTCTGTCATTACAAGGTCAGTTTCATCTTATTGATAGGGGCTACAAGCACTGTCAGATACTCAGACATTATAGAATCAGTTTCACTATTGCCCAATTGACAAAACCACCAATGAATTACATCTGTTGTCATTGGAATCTATCAGGTAAATAATTATAAGTTTCTCCTTGTGTGTAATGTCTGACCACTCATTCTCACATTTTCAACACCATGCAGGTAGGAGCATCCTGTTATTAAAGGTCAGTCTCATTTTATTGATCCAAATTACAAGCAGCATCAAATGTTTGGACCTTACAGTATTATCTTCACTGTTAAACAATTGTCAGAAACCACTGAGAATTCACCTATTGTCAGGGGGGGGTCTATCAGATGGTTGCTGTAAGTTCTTCATTATGTACAACATCTGACTACTCCATTCTCATATTTTCAACATAACACAGTTAGTAACATCATTCCATTGTTGATGATGAGTTTTGTAACTTTTGTCTTCTTGATAGGAGCTACAAGCACCATCATATGTTCTGACCTTACAGCATCAGTCTTTCTGTCACCAATTTGACAAAGCCATCAAGAATTATTGTTACTTAGTTACTAAGGTCGCTCAGGTAGGTACTTGTAAGTTCATCCGCATGTTGTGCCCGGAACCGGGAATGCCCGGCAAATCCCGTTCGTTTTGTCAGCGGGTGATCTCGATGTGACATGTAGACTATAGCAAAGACGGTTCCCTCGCGTGTCCGCAACGGAGCCTATGAATTGATAGTAGTACAGTACAAGTTGTAGCGTAATAGCGAACGAGTAGGAGCCGCTGACTCGGAGTGCGGACCGAGTCGCAGAGTCTTTGCGAGCTCGTGCAAGTCGTGCTGATGTACATACATATCAATCTTGGGTAGAATCACAGTAAGAAAGGCTATGCAGATCCAGAAGCCGTAGCTTGAGACTCCCGCTCCCTGCATTCTATGCGTTTTTGCCGAATCCTGGCCAAAGCACTGTTTTTGCTGGGTAACCGTTCTGTCTCGGAGTAAAGCGGAAATACCTGACTATTTCACGAAATGAGATGCTGAATGCAAATTAAAATTTTACGCTCACCGGTTCCACCACATCAGAAGCTGGTCCACCTCCTCCCTCTCTTCGGGATCCTCGAGTAGTTCCATAATACTACTGTAAAACCGCTCCGAGTCCGTGATAAGGTCCGTACGAGAGAACACCTGAGCAGATGTCAGCGAAAAGCGAGCCTGCATGATCCATATTATGTTAGCGGGCTAGGTTCCTGTACGGCAGCAAGTACACCTCACCTGTGTTGCGACGTACGCAATTGATGCTTTTGTCACGGCACGCATACCGTGAATTCGAGCATTTCCGGATCGCGTCGCCTTGGGTTCTTGGTCGACCGAGCTGGGGGATGTGAAAATGTGTTTGAAAGCCTGTGAAAATCAGCAATACTGCGCGAGAAGAAGATACAACGACTTACTGAAACGAGAAGCCCGCTCCGAAGTAACCCGTTCCATGGGTCTTCCGTATCGTACGTGTAATTGGCGTATAAGAAAACCGGCCACTGGTCCCCGGCAACTTGAATCTGACCGTTCGTCAGTTTATTCTTGGTTCTAGTTGTTTTGTCGTTAATGGATAAGCATGAGAACAATGTTTTGAAGGCTTCAAGTTACTCGTTATTATTCCAATCGAGGCCTGCAGGGCAAAGTAGCGCACCCGTCCGTTCGTGATTGAATCCACGGCCAGACTTCACGTTGCGCGGTATGTGAGGACTGAGCGACTGCCCTTTTGGAGTGATCCAATCGATCACGGCACTCTTCATGCCCTTCGTATCATCGGCCCTGGCGCAGTTGGCGCCTTTCTGAATCTAGCCAACACTAGATGTGCGTTACCATGAGTGACCGAAAGAAAGATAACTTACCATGTCCGCAATGTGTATGACATCTTCTTCGGAAGAGTCCATTAGACGTTTTTCAAATCCGGGAATCGTCCGTAGCAATTCTCTAAATACACTATATTCTTTTCGCTCCCTAGAGGAAGGATAAGAACGAGTGAGGGTGCATCATCGATAACTTACGCAGCAGTCATTTCATCTTCATCTTCGCCCTCTCCAAGAATCACGAGCCCATTCAGAATGAGCGTTTGCACGTTGCAAAACGCGTGTACTGCTCGACCGAAATGACGGCCATGATGTACGAGGGGATCCTGCGCCGTGCTACAAAGGAGTTAGTGAACCATTCGTTCCAAATACAAACATAACTGACGGTCTTCTGCGTGGCGCCGCCTGCAGAGCGCTTGAAGGGCTGCGTCTCTGAGACCCAGGTGCCCCAGACGCAATCTCATCGTCACCGTGATCACAAACAGCTGGCATGTCGTGTAAAAGGGAGGTGAGGATCGTATTTGGGGAACTCGTGGAACTCACTTTATAGTCCAACTGGGCGGTGCCGTCGATTAAGTTGGTTTTGGCGATGTGACTATTGTCGAAACCGGCAAGTGTCGACGGTTGCCGGCGTGAGCTACCGACGACTGATCTGAGTCACGTGGTCACGTGCTGAGGTATTCCTAGAGTCTCGACGATTGCCGCCGTGAGCTACCCGACGAGAGCTTACGGCGGAGGGTTGAAACTCCGCAGAAGTAACTTAATCGTCCATACCACAGCCCTACGCAAGCCCTACCGACAAGGCTCCTGAACCGACACCAATTTGTCACAGCGAAAGGAAGACGTATACCGACAAGAGATTCAATGAATCCGTTCAAGTTCATTGAGGCCCACATTGAATGATCAAATATCGTACATAAAAAAAATCCGAGTGACGAAGGCAGTCGTATAGACCCGTCGTTGGTGGTCGACACTGCCCGAGCACTGACACATAGTATACAATATCAGCCGAAATGCAAATATCATCTATTACATTTTTTTCCCCCTCAACTGGCACGCGGTCGACACCTTTATGGAGATCGCGAGAAGTTCTGTCGGCACCTTTGTGGGAATTCGAACGTACTGGAGTGTCACAGTCAGGCATAGATTGCCATGTAACCCGTATAGCGTTGATATTATAATCGAGCGAGACGGAAAATATTGAGCAAAAGAGCTTGGGTTGTGTGAAAGTACGCACTGTTAGGAGTAGGGTTGGAGAACACCGTTAACAACATCATGCCTTGCTTCGCGAGCTCAGAAGACAAAGGGAGCACGGTCACAGAACCTTCAAGTTTCTCGGGAACACCGTTCCTCGCAAGCCACACGGACACGATGTGTCCGACGATCCAGATCACATGTTTGTTCGTGGCAGAGTTACACAGCACGTTTCGGTGGTCGTGACCCGGTAGGTAGGTACCCCAGGTCACCGTTGGCAGAAGCTTCCCAACGCGTAAGTATTCGCGTTTTTGTTCTCGTAGACGGTGATTCCTTCGAGACGTCAAGCTCATGGAATGTCAAGGTGGATAGTGGGGGTACGGCTAATTGGGCAGGACGAGAAGGAGAGGCTCACTTTTCGCAGCAACTCTCCGTAAGGCCTCGTCTGTGCATCGTTCAATACGCAGCTCGTTGGATGGATGTGGAACAATTGACGGGACAGTTGTTAATTTGGATAACGAGTCAGGGTGGTAGGTCTTCGGAACGTCGACCTTCTTAGATTATGCTTGTCTTGCTTTATGTGGCGGACATCACTGTTTTTGAGGACCACCGACATTACCTCAGCTGCATTAACAAGCTTGTTCGACTCAGTTGCGGGACCCCACTTAGCCGTTGGGAAGAAATAACTCGACTGCGTCTTCCCCTCCCCATAATAGATCGCCGGCTGCCCACGCAATATCTCGCCTTCGAGGGGCGACACTTCCCCACCGACAACACTGACATTGCCGTAGCCCGAGTCGATCACCAATCCTGTCTGGTTGTTGCCGAAGATGAAGTCTGGGACGAGCATTAGACCCTACAGGATAGCGTTAGCGAGTCGGAGACAAATATCTAGTGTCTCTTACAGAGATGGGGTTGGTGTACGGGACGAGATGTCCAGCCTTGTCAACGAGGACGTACTTCCATCCGCGTTCCTGATGTACAATACCTCCAAACTCGCCATTGTCATTGCACCACGGTGTGGATGGTTTACGAGTAAAGCCCTGTATGCCACCAAACGTAGTGTTCTACGGAGAGGAAAGTCAGAAATGCAAGCGACATCCAAGGTGTCATACTTGAATGGCAACTGTTTGCGCATCATATCAAATTGCTGCTCCATCGGAAAGCAAAAAAAGAACTTACTTTGAGAACCAAAATGTGGAACAAGCGAATCATCGTTCCCAAAATATATGATGACCGATCAAATATGAGCACGACCCGAAGCAAGGGAGACTTACACCAAGGAAAAGTAAAATTGATAGCATAATCGATCATCTCGTCATAGATGTCACAAAGATAATACGGGTCGATCGTGCCGTTCGGCCGACCGGACAAGTCCCGTTTCCACATATCGCGCGCACGAAGTCTCTCGTGGTGCCTCAGTAAATTTCTCTTTCTCAACCGAGTAGATTGCTTATTCTGTATATCAGAAATGACCCCTTGCATTGTGACTTTAGAGCTGGATTTCCCAGGGGTACCACTTCCAGAAGTGGCAAACGGCAATGGGGCATTGAAAGTTGGGAAGTGCTCTGGCTGGGGGTACTGCAGCGTTAAATTGAACCCGCAGAGATTGCTCCTAAACGCAACGTTAGATCCCCTGGGGCATCCATCACCGCGTGAAACGCACTGTTCTAGGAAGTACTCAAACACCACTGGATCATACCCAATAAGTTGCGGGTATGTTTCCAACACGCTGACCACAGGTAATAGCACATAGGTTTCTAGATCCGTAATCGTTCCGTCTCCAATGGCGATTCTCGTCAGATTAACAGGAGGATTCTCCGTCTCAAACCATGCTTTAGTGATGTATGGCTGAAAAGAATGTTATACGGACTCGCAGGATGAAGATGTAGAACACATACTATATACATCCCAGCATAGCTCTCACCGGTAAGATACAGAGGTCGCGTGGCGAGGTTCGGGAACACTTTTACGAGATTTTCGAGGAATCCCATCTACGGATACTTGGATCAGTACGTCAATGGTTTGGTAGATTTGATGTGGATGCTCACGAAATCGGCACCCATCTGGTCCTCGTCGGCAACTGATCGAGATATGTCAGAACTACTAAACGATAAATAGAACGCAGTTGGCGTGCTCACTTAGGCCGCCGCCGGTATCAACTGTGCTGAATCCAGTTCCACTGATGGGAGTACGTAAATCCACCATCATAAAGACAACGGTCGACGTACACTGGTTGGTCTATGTACACATAATCGGCAACAGTGGTCCATGCATACTGATTTTCAGCCGCAGAATAATTACTCAAGATGTTGATGGGACCATGCTGAGCCAGACACGTCAACACGAATGCGCAGGAATAGCCAGCATAGATGAACATACCTCAAACAAAAGTCCAACGAGACTCGAAGAGCCAGGACTATACGGGATCATTAAGTGTACAGCATATATGCACTCGTGGACTCACCCTCCATTCAGCCAGATCCCCCAAGGCTCAGTACTATTCTCGGTGAAGGATCCGTTTGAAGATTCGAATGCCCAAAAGAATAGGGTATTATTAGGGTGCCCCGTTCTCTGGACGGGGAGATTTCCAGCCCAGTTCCGAGAAAGGGGCCATGTCACGTTTGGGAGGCTTTCTGTCACCTGAAAGTCTGCGATAACAACAACGTTCATGGCGTGAAAGGAGCACACAATTGAGGACGCACAGTTCTGCCATTCTGGACTGTAATCACCGGTTGGAATACCAGGATACACCTGAGGCCAGCTATTATTTGGAGCTGGAGCTATTTGGGCTTGCACGGATGCGAGCAACGAGAGGGCGATTGGCAAGAGCACGAGGGATGGTGGCCGGGACATGGCAGGAGAGCGAAGCACGAACGAGGGACTCCGAGAGAGTCCATGTGCCCGCAAATCAACTCCGGAATTCCCAGTGGGTTAAATTTTCGTGACTCTCATTGAGTATAAATCCGATTCCACCTTGCAGGCGATAATAAGGTAGGATCTTGTGCAAAATGTCAAGTGCAATATCTGACTTACTGTGACAGGTTCGATCGGGTCGCAATTGACATGAAATCGTGTGCTCTTATACTGGCAATGGCATTCCAACTGCTGGCGCCGTGCGACGAGAGAGTAGCTACTTGATTCAATGGCACCTCACATCTGAAACAAAGCCGCCGGTTTTGTCCAAAATGAACAAGTTATCGGAACTTCTCACGATCACGAGACATGAATATGAAAAGGTGTCTTGCCGACCTTAGTCCCAATTTACTGGCCGTGCCGTGAGGTAGCTTTCGACGACAGGAACATTGATATGATTATAGTATTTACTTGGGGGGGGGGCAGGGGCGCATACGGAAAAGAGAATTTGAGCGCTCCTGCCTTCAATCTCAATGATGTACATCCTTTTTTCACTGGGACTTTGCCAATGATGGATCAAACTTTTCAGCAGCATGCAACCGTTCCTGAGTGTCCGAAGAAATATGCCACAAAATTCGCTTCATAAGCCTCAGTCACGTTCTTCCACTCGTTTTCGCAGGCATGTCTTCCAACGCATTCCGCACACCACTTGTCCATATCCCCAACTCCTTCTCCAACGCCACGATGCTCTCCCTCACCTCCTGGCCCACCTCACCGCCCTCATTCTCCCGAACCCGACCAGTAACTCGTTCCTCGCCCTCAACAGCGTCTCAGATGCAATTTTGAGCCTCGTCGGTCCGCTGGGAGGAAATGTCGTTGTCTGAGACGGCATCGATGGCGACGGCTCGTCTACGGCGAGCAGCTTACCCAATTCAGCGAGTGCGACGCCGCGCACCGGATGTCCTTGGTCCAGCACAGCGGACAGCCCCGTGAAGTGCTTGGCCGCCGTGCGTATGCTCTCGTTCAAGACCTCCTGCGAGATGTTGTCGGAGAATGAAGCGAGCAACAACGACTGGTGAAGCTTCAACGACGCGAGGAGGGGATGACATGAAGAAAGTAAGCCCGCCGAGGTCAAAATTGATATAATATGTGTGGTCAACTGCTTCGCCTTGGCATAGTCTACAGAATAGAGAGCATCATAAACGAGACAGAAGAAACAGACGAGTGAATAACTGTACCACTCGATTGGAGACTCGTTGCTTTATCTAGGGCTTCTTGTCCAATGCGGACTGCATCGATGACAGCATCAGGATCGGTGATTGCAGCTTTACAAGATGAACACCGAGAAACTAGGTTATCTGTCTTTCACGGTCAGAAAATGTGGCTTATATCGACCATTTATGTACCTTCGTCTGGGGCGGGACAGGTGCCACCGCACGATTTCGGGCACGACAGGGCTTCCCGAGGGTCAAAGACGGTGGGCGTTGGCGTGCATAGCGTGCATTGACAGGTAAAATTGTAAGTTTCTTCGAGGATCTTTTGTCTTTGCGCCACTGGGAGCGTCGTGTCGATGTAAGCTATCGAAACCTAGGACAAAATGATATAGGTGACTGTTGAAAGTCTCCGCAGTGGGGTGCGACATATCTCCTCTCCGATTACGATATCTCGTAGAGCGATAATATTCATAATTGGTTCTTTTCCTCTCGTCCTACCGCTGCGAGGGAACACAACAACCGCGTTTGGACGGCACGAATAATTCGCGAAAGCGACAAGCGGAGAGATAGTGACCCCCAATAGGTGTGAGTGAGGGCGAAGTGAGGGCGAATGTGTTGGTGATGAACTAGGACGTAGATCGAATTGGCAGGGCAAAAAGGAACAAGCAAGCTCGACACTTACCCTCGAGATCATATCCACAAGGTCGCCTGCAGACATGATGCCAAATTCTTCGAGGTCAGAAGGTGCTGTCAGACCAAGGAATCGGACCACCGAATGGGCCAGATGGGTATGAGCTTCGACGGAGGCAGGTTGCTGCGGTGATACTTTGTCTGAGTTATCATTTCCTCGTTCAGCAACGAAAAGTTGCAGCGATGATGTGTACGTCGAGCTTGCTGTGCTGGAGATGAAGGAGGGCGAGCGCAAGGCTGCAGAACGGGTGGCGGGTAAGGGGGAATAGATCGCGATCTCCGGTAATCCCAATACAGCCAGTCTGCAGCACCCACATATTACTGCGTTGACGTGAACAAAACAACTGTGTGAACTGAAAGAAAGCACCTACGCCGCACCGTGTTCATCTCATAATTGCGAGCAGTCGAGATGTAACGGTTCATTCCACCCACTCCTCGACCAATATACCGTCATGAAAGCTGATCAAGATCGATGCTTTCATTGGAATTCAGAAGGGGAGAGTGTCTGGTAAGCGGTATGGCTATACCACCCTACTTGCGATGGTTTGCGCCGGGACGACGGACACACAGCAAAGGGAGAGGTCCTCGTCCTCGTCATGTCCGAGCCCTCAAAAGGACGAACGCGCTAAGTTGTCAGCAATCCGAGAGCAGGAATCCGGGTTGGATGCCGTAAGAAATGCATGAGATGGACGACAGGATGGAACTAGTCCTGGATGGACATACTTATCTGCCTTATAAGCCTTCAGAAGCACCTGCCAACCTGGAACGCACGGGCCCGAGTAGAGTTTTCAGGCGATTTCGACTCTCCATAGAGGGAGATACTGTGATGTTGCTATGATAGCGACCCCATTTGATCTGCGATCTATGTTTCATTCCCCCGGAGTAGAGCTTCCGAGCCCAACAGACGAACGCAGATCGCCTCATCTCTGTTCACCGCCGACGTTCCTTCCTGGATGATCCTCCATAGAACCGTACGTCTCAACTCCCCTATGGTCACGTAGCCGCTCAGTCCCGTCAGGCCTCAGCGCCTTTCAGTCCTCTTCATACACTGTTCGAGCATTACGACCAGACCATTAATTTTATCGTTATACTCTTTGCGATTGCGTTCGTCTATTTCATGTTTCCGAAGGAACCGAGGGTAGATTAGCTTATAGTGACCCCTCGCAGTTGGTGACGATGTTAACTTAACGAGATAATAAGAAACACGGCAAAGACGACCCACGACAACATGTTCCTTAGGATGAGAAAATTCTGCATAGTTTAACGAACAAATCGGCGAGATAAAATCACATCGACACACCTCCAATCAAAGCGGCTGCAGCGACGACACGGAATACACTGGGAAATCCAAGGATAAAACGAGCAATGACGAACATTGTGACTATCCGATCCTTGTCATGAAAGGCATCGAGGAGGGTTGAAAGACACCACTAACCTACAATTCAGAACATAGTACCATTGAGGAATACCCCAGCGACAGATATTACACTTCCGAGAAATGTTGGATATCGCCTGCCGAACTTGTCGACAAGGAAGGGGGCGAACGGAACAGCAGCAACGTAACTCAACGCCTACATGGAAGCCATGAGACCGAGAGTGGCGGAATGAGGATGATTGTAGTCTGTTATTCGAGTTAAATCACTATGGCATCAAACATGGATATACTCTCACATTCGAACCAAGAGGACACAGCCAGGAGGCCGTTTACCATGGACAAGTCGTAACTATTTCCGCATGAGCAATTTACTTCAAACACAGGGATGTAACTACTTGCCCAGTTGTCATATCGACTCCAATGATGCAGGTCGGAAACATCACTGGCAAGATATAGTATAAGAGTCGAAGGTTGGGTTTTCTGTGCTAGTGAACCTTATCTTGCTGCGCGAGTCGAGACACGATGTCGTCGTTATTTTCCAGTGGAGCATAGCTCAAGTTTGACTTTCAATGTGGCACGTACGTAAGTGGGGGCAATGGCGTGTTGTCATGAAGTTCATTATTAGGCTTCCCAGGAGTCGGGGACTTGGCGCAAGAGCGCCGCTACGATAGTTACATAAACGAAGCCGAAGCAGAACAATATCAACCGACGAGATATTTTGATCGATCAAGTCGTCACCGGGAGTGTATGGAAATATATACTGCACGCTCTTATTCGTGTGTACTAGTGCTTTGCTATATTGTACGTATCAGATGGTGGTGCGGCGGCACGGTAACGAAGAAGCTCAGGCGAGCATTCCTCCACTGGGAAGGTTTCAGTGAATATTTCCCTTGACGATCATAGTCCTCTTTTTGCCATCAATGATATCCGAACTCGTTACTGTCGAGTAGTTAACAAACAGGGAAAGAGACAGGTGGGACCGTCACTGGTTCTACCCGCTCGATTGGGAACGACTTGGTAACGAAGTTCGATATTCCTTACAAGATACGAGGTAGGTATCTTGCAGAAGTAGTAAGGGCACGACTCTGAGAATAGATTTCAAGCGCTGCCAGAGTTCTTTAATCTGAGCTCCTCACCTGAACAAGGTGCAGACTGCGACGACCTTCTGACATACATCGTGTATGATTCTGGCAGATCCAGAATCAAGTGGGTTCGGGCGATGTTTCATTGCGGATTCACGAGAACATCCATACGGAGACGAAAGACTTGAGAGGACGCACGCCCCCGCACCGAGGTTGTGCGAAGAATAAGGCATATTTGATAAGTTGTAGGAATGTAACCGTGCTAGGAAACAATAGTACCTCCACCATTTTGCTTCGACCGTTGTGTACTCTTGGAAAGCGAATCGGAAACCATCGGAGAATTGGGATACATTGCGGCCAGAGGTGGGTCAGAGTCATCACTGGAAAAGGAGAGGAGGACGGTTTGCATAATGCCGTTGTCTGAGATGCCGAAATTCTGACCATGAAATCGCCTACTGACGATACCCAGCTCAACATGCGAGACGGCGAAACCAGAAACGGTTTTAGCCAATACAATTCGAAGTTTCGATGCCACTGTGGCTCGGTGGGGCATTTTATGTTGGTAGACATGAGTTCGGGGTGACGGTGAAGTAATAAATGGAACAAGTGGTGAGGGTCCATTCGTCCAACTTCAAAGTGGTGCGAGGAAAACGAAGGGAATGTCATGACATGAATCGGGTAATGTGGCTTGGTCACCATAGACTGGCTGAAATCTTTTTTCAATGTTTTCCGACTCGCTCGTCGAATACGGCAGCGGGAAGAATAACCAGTGGCGTCGTGTACACAGAACAGAGATATAGATTACATGGCATAGGCATGAGCATGGCATGATGCACGACAGGTGTCAATCTAGATTACAGCGAGGAGAGTTCAAAGCTTGACGGGCATCGTCGACGAATCCAGTACCATCTAGTCGATTACCTCCCTGTTGTGACCTCGCGACCACTCGTTTGCCCGTTTAAAGTGTCCGTTTCCGATGAAGCTGCGATGTGCAGAGAGATGGCATCATGGGTAGACAGATCTGTGTATGCACACTGCTAGTCCAGACCGAATGGCGGAGGCGATGCGAGCACAGGACGCACCTGAACAACAGCGTCGTCTGTGCGTGCCAAGACAACTTCCAGGACAGCGTGCATAAAGGACTACCATTTCTTTATGGGCCTTGTGCAAGAAGAAATAAAAGATTAAAGTGGAAGTGGAAGAAACAAGAACGAGAAACTGGACTGACGATCACTGACCCTGTCGTAGGAGGGGGAATGCCACGGGCGAGTTATCTATAAATGTTGTTGAGCAATCTAGGCATATTCGTTGGTGGCAAGACAGAAAAGGAGAGTCCTACCAGACAAATATCCCTAGTTGAAGATCTGGCTCATATATTGACGCGTCACTAACCGCGTGCTTGGCCGAAGTCGTGGCATGGATCTTGACGCTGGGTGAGTTCATTCGAACTTGGGAAGGTCGCTGATCGCACCGTGTACGGACACATACCGATGCGGAGCGACGCCAGAGAGCGTGGTTATCGGATCAAGACGAGGTCCCTCTGGAAATCTGATCTCCAGAGAATCGTTGACATGAAAATCGTGCGTAGGTTGAGAAAAGCGAAGAGAAGGCACCAAGAGACGCCATCAGGACGTCCACAGACGAAGGACCAGATTTGCCGTCTACGTGAATGTGAATTGATGCTGCCCTCCTCTGATCTGGGGGGCGGGTACGAAATTCTGCCATATAGACCGATGGGGTGTTGTCCTTGACGGCCGAGGCACTGGAGAAAATTCGTGTGACCAGATAACGGACCATTCTTCAAGGCTCCTGGGGTCCGAATGGAGCATATGAAGCAGGAGAGCACGGGTGATCCACACTTGCGACTTGAACTGGGTGGGGGAGAAATACAAGGCTTCGGAGTTCACAACGCCGGTGATTGCGGCTAGGCCGACCAGACGCGTCCTGTACGTCGAGTTAGACTATGGAACGGAAGCGCATACAGACAACATTTACCTATTCCTGAGCTCGTAATCGACGGATTTTATTTCCGCAGTAGACTGTTTTGCAAAGTGGCCCAAAATGACGAGGTAATTCTGCGTCAAGTCGGCATCTACGCCAATGGAATGACCATCGGTGTACGTGCACCATGGAGTAAGCTGCTCGCACTCAACGTCGGGAAGGCAGGACAGCAGAGGGACTACGCACTACACTTGCCGGACGAGCAGAGATCTCCAAGTCAGCACTGGCAGAGACCAGACTCATGGCTGTTTTGAGACAGGAGAGCAGAGAGGGTGAAAGAAGGGAGATGTCGCGGCGACATTCGATGGCCAATGCTCTGAGGATGGCGGGAGTAATGAGGAGGGATCTGCAAGGAATGTCGGTGAGTCATGAAATTTTGAAGGAGCACGAGCACAATGAACGCTCACGCTCGAACACGTGCGTTACCGGCGAGAGCCTTGTTGCACTCTGTTCTTGTGTGACGAGATAGCTCGTGAGCGTTGGGACGGTAGTCATGAAGGCTAAGGGAGGGTAGCACGCTAAGACTAGGGAGACGTGGGGGGTTGGGGGTGAATATATGCATGGAGTGACTTCTACTTGCTCCCAATCCTCGGCGATGTAGCTCATACTGTGGTAACATCCCTCCCATGTCTACTATTACGTCCAGTGAGTCACGATCGCTTTCCTCCTCGAGAACGTGAAACTATCCCTAGTCAAACCCAGTTGGATCGACCACAATATCCTTTAGCATACCAAGCACCTCCCATTGCGACATCTGCATCAGGTACATCCATTGCTTGCTGATCATCCAACCAGCAATACCCTTCGGAGGCCATCAGCATACCTCTTTCGGGCCGCCCAACACCTCACCGGGGACGCTGCGTATTATCCGCCTTGTCTTCTTCGTCCAGGACGTCGAAAAATTGCTGCAAACGCAAGCTACGCCAGGCAATCCCGCGTATTCGAAAGAACGTGGTACGCCGGTCACACGGTCTTCGTCCACGAAATGAAATTTGGTCTTTGCGCTCCCATACCGCGGTACTCTACGCTCTCTGCGTCTGTTGCAGAATGTGATCGGATGTAGATGTTGCCCCAATCACAAAAAAGAACCAGAATTGGAACAATAAAACTCACAAAGACAGCATGGACGGTCCCCGAGGGACCTTTCATCGAATTCGATTTGTATTACAACCAGTTTCGTTTACATTATGCGAATCGGTCGAACAGGAAATTTATAGCCAATGAGTCGGTCGAGCAGGTGGCAGTCTAGCAGATCGAAGGGGCAGGGCCGTGAAGATGCTGCGTCACGGTATGTCTGGGAATACGTGGTGTCCGAGAGCGTGCTTCTTCGCATGGAATCCCATGCTAGCTCGGCTCCTCGTACACATACACGACATGCTCGTGCCGAGCGGGGCCGTCGACTCGAGAGCGATTTCACCGAATGAATTATCAACGAGCATAATAATTATGTGCCTATGCTGACTATATCATATTTTGTCTGCGATACCGGCGTCAGAGCCCGAATACGACGTTCTGGTATGTAGCTCGGGACAGCTCCGTGTTTGCCACATCATTACAGACTACACACGCTCAGATTCTGGCTTACACTTGTTACTAGCTGTCAGGGCAGTAGGCGGGTACACAGACTAATGGATGTAGTAATGATAATTCGCCTTTGCATGCCTGGTGTTGAAAACACCTGTTAAACAGTCAAACGTTTATACAGTTGGTTGTACATAATCCGAGTCCGGGGGCAGACAAGACTTCCTGGCACTGAATCGGCGCGGTGAGCAGAAATGCTCCCCGTGCTGACAAAGAACAAATTGTAATAATTTATGTTGGCTCACACGAAGCCCCGTGAGATCTTGTGTTCTGTACATACTGCGATGGTTTAATACATGAACACCATTGGTAACCAGGTAACCGGAACTTCTTGATTTCGTATTTCGCGTTCAATAAAACGACGGACGGACAGCACCGCCTTCGAACCCCGCCACACGCTGTCCACGGTCCAGCGTGAAAGACAATTCGATCTTTTCTGCGTCTGCGCGCTCTCGCGCGCCTGCTGCGAGTTATTTCTCGTCGATCTCAGCCGTTCCGAGTCCTGTGTCCCTACGTCGAGACTGGACCCGCACGCCTCCCGCCTGACCTTTCCTTGTGCCGGGCCAGGCACCCCGGCCGTGCTTTGCCGGACATCCCCGCGGCCGGTTTGATTTAACAT
>JBBPOM010000710.1:0-19611 GCA_038091455.1 Leccinum uliginosum | reverse complement strand
CTAAATCGACGTATTTTCACCTGCTGAGTCCAGATCCGGTGTTAGTTTGTGATTAAAAAAATAATTGGAGCCAGTACCAAAATTGTCGTGTTTGTCTGTCCGCAACTGTAGTACTTACTTAAGCGATTGGCATATTTTACATGATTTTAGCAATTATTTTAGGGGGTGGCCAAAATTTGACCCCCCAAAAATCTTGGTTGGACAATTTGAACATTCTGCTCGTGCAAATCCATTGCCTTGATGCTCAATGAACACATTCTACACTAAAATTACATTTTGAATGATTTGTGGCTGCAGGATAATTCAATTTTGGTGAGGTCTCAAATTTGTCGTGTTTGTCTGTCCGCAACTGTACCCACTGCATCATTCTGCATGCGTGCCTGGATGCTGACACACGTTCGCGCGCAAGCGAACCCAAACCCGAGGCTGAGGCTCCCTAGTAACTACAATGTAGCAATGTTTAAAATAGCTAGTGATAACGATGATGTTCGTTGACACTGTTATATCGCCTTTTTCACTGTCACCCTCAGGTTTCTCGCCGTTGCCACCATCTTCGTCATTCACATTCGTTATCCTTGCTTTCGCCCACCGTCACATTGGCTAGGCTACCGTCCGATCACCAAGTATGTACGTGGGTGCCTCGTTTTCTCCGTATGCCCCTTTTTTGCGCTTCCACGCCACAGCATTCATTTTATTGGTACCGTGCGTGTGCGACGACTCGGACGTCAACGACTCCCGCGAACAGGTCTCAGGTATTGATACACTGCAAAATTAGGGTCTACGTCATGGCTGATCGGTTCTCCCGAGACGAAGATTTGAAGCAGAAGAAGAAATGGAGACGAAGAAGTGAGGGAAAAGTCTCACGGCATAATTTTCAAAAGGTTTTCGTTACCTTGTGACAGTGTTTTCGGTTGATGATTAGTGATGCGGGGGAACTTGGGGTGGAGAAGAGGCAGTAAGGGTTTGTCATCACGCTGTCACGTTCAAAAGGCCCTGACGGAGCTCGGCCTGGCAGATCCAAGGGCGGAAGTGAAGTGTTTCCTCTGGTTGAATCATGACCCCTCGAGTTATCAGTTCTGGAAGGTCAAATGACACAGGGCTCGACTTGTCTCGACTTCTCCCCTAGCGGAGCACCGGCTAGTAGTAAACATATCATCCAAAGCTTCTTCAATAGAACCCGGGCCCTTTCAAGGGTGGACACTCACCTTCTTTTCATTTTAGCCACAGCCAACGGACTCGGACGAGTCGCGTTTCCGGGTGGTTGGCGGCGGTGTACATCGTGTTCGCAGTGTGCTCGTAGTTACTTCGTTTGCCCATCTGCTTTTGGTTAACCTGATGGCATATCGTCGTCAATCGTGACACGCCGCCATGTACGTTGATGAATGCATTAATGAACTTTGGGTTGCCGCGTCCGCGGATTAGATCGGAATGGGAAGTTAGATATATGCAATCTTTCCGCACGCAGGACCGTCGGGTGGAAGCCGCTGTCCGAGTCCATCGCGAGCGTTTGCTTGCCTGCAGGGTTTCCGATCGGAAGAGCCGGTAGCTCCGTCGAGACGTTTTTGGTGTTGCTGACGTGTCGACGGGTGACGCGGACGGATGATAGTCGCCGTCAACGTTCATCCATAGCCAGTATACAGGAGATAGGAATGTGGCTCTAGTGTTTAGCCTATACCAGAGCACGAGCCAGAGACGGTCTAATCGGCTTGGTGTGGGGGGGATGTGTTCGACCGAGTCCGATGGGCGCACGAATTGAAAGGCCCAGACCTACTTGTTATGATAACCGCCGATATCACTGGACCGACGAAGCTCGGAAGTCGGCGCGGGCTTAGAAATCCGTTTGAGACGTGAAGGTAAACTTTTTGAACGTCGCGTGAGCGTCGGACGCGTGTCGTTCCTGCTGTCACTTCAAACTGTATAACTTAAAGGCCGCCATGAGATTGTTTGATATATTTGATCTTGAAGCTTGAGGTCTGCAGAATCTTCGGACCGACCCCGTCGTGACTCGTCGCCACGTTTCGACCTTGAACTTACTCTTCACATGGCAGATTCGGAGGTCGTAGCTCCGTCTGCATGAGTATTGCGTGATGAGCGCAAAAGGCTACGTCGCGGTTAACGAGTAGTCGACTCCGACTCCGGCGTGCTAACTGAAAATGGTGAGCATAGTACTAGTGTCAGCGTGGAGGACGATTCTCCGATCACGGAGGCTCGACTCAGCCTTTATGATCCGGGTGTCGGATATTCCGATCAAGCGACGCAATAAGTATTACAATATCCCCGGAGCTGAGACAGGCAGCAGCACCATGAAGGCATCAATAATTTTGCATCGATGATCGTGAAGTTCGAGAGAATAGGAAAATGGTAGTACTGCAGCTTGACTACCATATTCTTGGTCTAGCAGCATTGTGGCATGGATGATGAAACTCTGCGTTCAGCCTCAGTTCCAAAGTCACTTGGATCGTTGTTGCTTAGCTGCAACGTTACTAATGTGAGAATGCTTTTGTCATTTCCGTCAGTTTCCAAACACAAGTCAATAAGCACCACAACCTTCCCGCCTTCCAAAATGAGACACACACTGTCAGTGGTCAGATAGAATAGAATGCACTGGGATCTCTGTATAATCTATTCATAAAATTACATGTGGACTTATCATCATGACTCGCCAGTGTCATCACCTCCTGACTGAGAGTCAACGAATTGTCGACGACTTTAAATTTCCCTCTCCGGTCCTCCAACTCCGATATCTCAAGCCCTCAAACTTACACCAAATTGAGCTGATTGTCACTTCTGAGGCGGAAATTCCATCGTGTAAACCTCGTCACTGATACTCATATATAATTTCAAAAAATTATATTTGTCCAAGGGCTCCAACGTTCAGAAAGAATGGACCTTCGCAAGCACCGCCCCGGCAGTCTGAAGAACGTTGTAACTTCTGTTCGGGGAGTCATGGAAAATCGCACAATATGGCCTTTATTTCCACGGGTTTCCCTCCACACACATGGCACACGTCAATCAATTGGTATAGTATTGACTTGAGAACGTCCCAGCTCGAAAAATCTTGTCTGATTCACGTCGAGCCCCAAGTTCGAAAACGGGACCGTGCGACAACGGGGTGCCGGTGAACAGCCAGCCAATCCGAGATCAGTGCATCGTCGTTACATAAATTGCCCCGAACGAAGGCGTGTCTGTCCCATTGTAATACTAATAGTACTAGCCGAGCGCTCGCACATGATGCAAGCAAACAATCTTGGTATTGAATCGAGGATTGAATATTGATCTATGATCGATATGATGACATCGCGGTAGCTCTGAGCTGTCTCTGAAATTATTCTTGGCATCATTTCATTGCGTCGAGTCGTCAGGACCTTGCATATCACACACTTAGATGATGAGGCAAGTGAATTAGATACCCCTTTCGACGCTACTTCATGCTGGGTAGTTGTTACGTTGGTGCCTGCTCTCTAAGGGTTGACTCATCAGCCCCTGCCCACAATGACCATTTCTCCTGTCGTCATACAGACCCGTGGCAGAAAATCAGCAACGTCGAGGAAAGGATTCAAACTTTGTCTAAATAAAGTAGAGGTAATATGACATCGTGGAGGAATCTGATAAGACATAAGGTGCGAATTTTACCCTGGACAGCCGTAGGTCTGGGACCCTTGAAGGCAGAGGTGGGCGCCGTCGTGTCCAGCTGGTCCTGGTCTTGGCACACATATTATCTCATGGAAACGGAGAAAAAAGAAAATTGCTCGAGGGTACGTACGAAAAAAAATTAGGGTCCCTGATATGGCTCAAGTTCAGCTTGTCTGTAAGATCGCACCTAAAAAGCAAATCATCGGTTAGATGATTGATGACCCTTATTAAATGATAATAATAACAAAAACCTGCCTTCATTCATTCCAACTCCGTGACCACTCTAGGACGGCGGCCGGAAAAGGGAGACGGGATGATAGTCACTTAGTCAACTAGACGAGAACTACACCGTAGTGCGCCAGCTCCTTTTTTGCTGTCAGTGGACACACATGACGCCGCCCTCATCTCTTCTGGGTGGGGAAGCGGACGGCCGATGTATGGAGAACACATGATTTATCGATGGCAATCCCAGATTGAAGGTCCCACGCACAGACCTACCTTCGAAGGTCAATATACGGAATCCACAGACAGAACAGTGCATGTGTGCAGTACTTTGTTTTGTTTTGGAAGGTTTGCTGTAATTCAGGGCGCGAATGGTCCAGCGCTGTCACCTCAAGCCACGGCTTTGAATTTTCTTGAGAACCAGGACCAGGGAAAGACCAGCTACCAAGCATGGATCCTTTTTTTGGACCTGCCAGTGGAGTTTCAGGGACATATAATGGGGTGTCGGAGGTTTCCAAGACAAATGGTTCAGGAGCGAGGTGAAAGAGGATCTGGGAGAATGATAACTGAAACCTACCAGCAGAAAGCCAAAGAAAAATTGTTTGGAGTTACGGCCGCGTCAGGTTAGCCTTTAGTACTTTAGTACGCTGGTACTTAGATCCAAAACACTTGCCAAAACATGTCAAGTAGTACAAAGATAGACTTACCTGGTATGGTATGTAGTTCACACAGCCTCATCCGATTCCGACCAGCGCAAAGTGCAAGTTTCTTGAAGTTGATGTTGTTCGTGTCGCTCCTTGCGTCGTTCAGATTGCTATTGCCTTTCGTTCCATTGCCTCTAATAAATGGACTTCAACATGACCATCAATTATCCTCCCCTCTGACTTCGTACTCCCGCTGTTAGTACATCTTCATCACCAATGTGACGCCAAAATTGACGACGACATCCCTCTGAATGGCAGTGAAAGAGGGGCTCTGGCTTTATAGCCACAATATAGACCCATACGCTGGAGGTGTCTTCCGGCATGTGAGTGCCAGGCCAATTTCGAACATTCGAAAATTATGACACTTCGTGTTGTTGTGGTCCCAGTCCCCGCTCTTTCTGTCTGTCTTTTCTACCGTGATACCACCACTACCTATCATATGGACATTGAGCGACATCATAGGCGCTTGGGCACTGGTCCGTATATGGCACGCCCGGCGACGTGTAGGCAAGGGCTCAGACGGTCGCGATGGTTTGGTTGCCTCAGTTGCCCTCTTGAATCCTTACCTTCTCCTTTCGTCTCTGGCGCTGTCTACGTCTACGTTTGAGAACACGGCAGTGCTTCTGACCCTCATGTTTGCCTCCGAAGGTGAGATTAAGCTTGGTTATCAAGTAGATTGATTCTCGCTCACCGCTCACCTTTGCATTGCATCAAATCGCTTAGCCAAGTCCTCGGCGGCTCTCCTGGCCCTTGCGTTCTCGACCCACCTTTCAGTATCCACGTTGGTGCTACTCCCTCCTGTCCTTATGCTACTTGTTACCTCTCCAGTCTCCCAACTAGCCTCTCCGCAGGAATTCAGGGGTGATATGCGAATTGTTTCCAAACACGCAGGCCAGTTCGTCGCTTATTGGCTAGTCCTTTTTTGTGCTTCCTCCGTAATAGTCGGTGGAGAGTGGGCATGGGTGCGTGAAACATGGGGAGCCAGGTCCGTATTTCCATGACGAATTGGTTCATATGTGCCGTATCATAAACGAACGGCACCCTTGCCGCATCAGCTTCATCCTCCCTGACTTGACGCCCAATCCGGGGCTTTGGTGGTATTTCTTCACCGAGATGTTTGATCACTTTAGGCCTTTTTTCCTCATGGTCTTCTCTGTACGTCTCCAATGACCTTCTTGTGCCGAATCTTTTACCCGGTACCTGGTGCTGATACATCTTCCCCTACAAAGGTGCACCTCGCGATTTACGTTCTGCCGATCTGTATCAAATTCCAGTGAGTTTGTCGCGTCCCCTTATCGCGCTGTGCGGCACGTGCCTCTGGACAATTCTCTCATATTTCATCCTTATCACTTTCAGACACGATGCGCTGTACGCATCGTTCCTCCTCATTGGCATTCTCGGGATCTTCAAACCGTATCTCACCCTCGCTGACCCCGGGCTCTTCCTGAGCATGTTCGCGCTCTTTCCAGAAGTATTTCCATGTACGCTCCTTGTCTCTTCTCACCACAACAAAACTCATGGATAATGATTCATAATGTTCATCTTCATCGGCTGACATGCTTTTTGCATGCTATTTCTGTGTTCCCCTCGCTCGCTCGACCCTTTCCAACAAAACAAAAAAAGATTTCCGCCACCCGATGGTCACGACGCTCGTCCATGTACACGCAGCGCTCCTCTTACCGCTCTTCCACGCGCTTTGGGTGACCGAAGGCAGAGGTAACGCCAACTTTTACTACGCGGCAACTCTGGTGATGGGTCTCGCGGGTGGGATGGGCGCTGTGGATGCCTGCTTCGCAGGTCTGAGGATCGCGTTTGGGGACGTTCGATCCGAGGAGAGGGATAAGTGGGCGGTCGTGCAGCAATGAATGTATGTGGAGACGTCGAACGTGGACTTGTGGGTTGCATAGCTCGGTCAAGGAGGATGTACGTTAGAGGCACGATGATATGAATGATGCTAAGCGAGGATTCGACAACTGAAGCATGTAAGTACTTTACGCACTGTTATATGTATACATGTGCCGGTGCCCATTGCTCGGCACACGCTTTGAGAGAGTAGAAGAGGAACTCTGCCCTCAAAGCCATTCTTTCTACCAAAATCATCGTGGTCGAGTGTCTCAGAGACAGCCTTCGATAAGATCTTCAAAGGAGTCCCCAAGTTTCGAAGTCGTCTTTGCAGTCACTGTCGACGTCCTTGAAAGGCGTCATTGAACATATTGCCCTTGATGGACACCAACAAGGTATGGGAAACCCTACTTATAAGCCAAGTACGCACACAGAGGGGCAACAAGTAGCGCACGCTGTATCTGTAGATGAACTTACCTGAGTATAGAAGATATGTAGAAACCACAAGACATAAGTGCATGAATCAATATCATTGTGCTACACACGTCGCCAAACAAGAAACTCTGCTTGCCCGGCTCGCGTTGATATGGGGTATTCACTCGAAGGAGGCTGGACTATCATCACCACTATCATTTACAGCCTTCTCCTTCCCATTTCCCCTTGCCACCGTCCATATTTTCTCCTCCATCCTAGATTCAGATGTCCTAAGCACTGTCGGAGCATCTTCGTCATCCACCAAATCCGGATCATTCGGATCAAGTCGTTCGTCCTCGTCGACGCCTGGCCGAGCCTTGTGTTTGCGTGACCGTCGAACCAAACTGATTCAATAAGATCCGTTGTCGTCAAATTTCATCATAACATAGCGGAAAAAAAGGAGAGAGAAAGAGAGAGAAACCGAGAGTCTGACACGCACTTGGACATCTCGACAGACAGATAAAACGTGGCAAGCGCAACGAGTGTCAGCGCTGTGAGGCCGACAAATGCGCCGAGAGCCACCGGGGAGAGTGCCGTCCCCACCGCGGTGTAGCCGAGGAACTTGAAGGCACGGCCCCAGTGCTGAACGCCAGGTGGAAGCGTATCTCCGATCCACATCAAGTCTTCTTCCGACAGCTCTCCTTCGATAGCGGTGATCATCTTTCCCAGCATGGTGGTCACGTCGGCTGTAAGGAGTATAGTTGAGTTAACGGCACATACTGAAAGATAGGATAACAGACGACCGACATCTGGTAGGGGTGTAGATGTGCCACGGCTTTGTCTCGCACTCGGCAATGAGTGATCGGGATTCATACATATCCCTCAAATCGCGGTATTCTTTCGTGCTGTGTGTAAATCGCCTTAATGACTCTGCAATGACGCGTTTCAGTTCCAACGTGCCCTCCAGATAACATGGAAAACATTCTGTTCAGAGCTAAATTACGCAGTGCACACGCGGGTCCCATCACTGTTGAAGCCAATCGGATTGCAGGTTCGGTAGTCGTCGCTGCTGGAGCCGTCTGATTGGGACCTTCGCTGACAGAGGTTGGCAACATGGGAGACAAACCTGGCAGTGAAGGCTGGATATGTTGATAATTCTCCGGGAGAATCAGCTCGATGACTTTGGGTATGTGAAATTTGACGACCTCCGCTCCGTCCGCTGCAGTCACAATTAAAGATATCAGAGGAAGCTCTCAGTAGCACGATGACGGCGATACCTACTCGTCTGAGCCAACGCAGTCAATATCGTCACCCCTGTTTTCTGAGTCTTCCAATCAGGGTCCCCTAGGAGTTCCAAACTCTTTTCGACGAGTGCTTTAATACTGGGGTCGGCTGCGTTGCCTCAGTCACGATGGAATACAGTCAACATTCCTATACGTACTAGAGCTCTCGCTTTTGTAAAGCAATCCAGACAGGATGTTCTTCAGTTGGCCCTTCCCTGCTTTCCTTCCTAGAACCTTCATCAAGTTGTGCTTCATTACGCCTTCACGCAACACGCCTGGCCCAGGTAAATCAGTACATCGAGCATTATCTTCAACCATAAGTGGTAGGGCATTACTGTGTTGCATAAGCTGTACAAAAATTGTCAGCCCTTCGACCTGACCTATGGCATCGTCAAAGCAGTCCAACCGCAGCATGCTAACAATGTGTTTCGGAAGGAGTGCGTTCTTCTCAATGGAATCTTTCATGTCAGCTAATATGATCTTGAGTAACGAAGCCCTAATGACAACATTCCACTCACGGTGTTCTTTCAAACAAGTAGCCAAAGCGTACGCGGCGAGCAATGCACTACCTTTGTGTCGCAGTTGATCAACGAATATACCAACCAGGTTGATCTCGCAGAGGTAGTCTCGGATGAAATCAGCTAACGAAGGATGAGATCGTATCTTCGTTTGTCAAAACTAAACTCACTCTCGCATAGCTTCAGGAGGACCATTGTCATGTTGGTACGCACGCGAAGGTTACCATTCTGGACGTTCTTCATCAATTTTCTGATGAGTTTCTTCTGTGGTTTATCGAGTTGCTTGACGTCTGATACAGCGTATGTTATGATCAGCTCTGGTTGGAACAATTTACGGAATTTCACTCACTCGTTCCAAAAATGAAAGGTAGTACTTGACTCCCTGGATCTCTGCCACTGTTTTGTTTATCGACCAGACTGCCGATGTTGAAATTCGTGCGGACCAAGGCGCTAGCGATATTTGCTCGAACGCGCGTGTTGTCAAGAAACACGGGTTCTGAAACGTAGATTTGATCAGGAGATACGAGACCAAGTCCAAGCAACTTACGTTGCTCGGTGGGATTGTGAAGGGCAAACCATATTTCGACAGCGAGAGGGCCGATTATCCCACCACGCGTCCTCGCCAGTTCGCAGATCCTAGGCTCCACGAAGGAGAATTTCGTCGGGCCTGTCTTTATGTAATCACCGATCTAAGCTTGTCTGCGTAGTGAGGGAATGCCTGCCTTTCGAGACTCGAGCCAGGGTCAACATCATGCGGAGCGCAGCAATTAAAAAGTGGGGGTCTAGAATGAATTGGATCATGATGTAGTCTAGATCAAGCGTCATCCATACCATTGACCTCCAGTACTCGGCTGAGTCTCCGTGGCCCCGAGTTGGTGGATTTGTCCCAGAGCTTCAGGATTATGAACCTGCGGGTGGTCTCTGATGGATCATAAGTCAACTCAGGATGCATGATCATCAGCAACGCACTACACTGCAACAGGCTGTTCAAGCCCTTCATCACCTGCACGAAGTTGTTCTCCCGTTGTCCAAAATTGGGTACTTTTCCTTTAGCCGCGGTGACGATGGTCGAATCGACCAACATCACGAAACTTTGCAGGATATCCTCGGTGAGAATGTGCTTTCGCAAATCCTCGTGTCTCGTCAGGATATTCAAGAGAGCAACCGTTCTGGAATTATACTGATTCCCGTGTCCTTTCAAAATGTCTTTGACCCATTCCTTCGCACAATCAAGTGTACTTGAATCAGGCTGTGCAGAATTCGGCAAGTGTTCCTTCGGGTCGCGGGCTGTAAACGAATACTATACATAATGCACACATCGGAGATAAAGAAAATTAACTCACCCTCGTAATAGGCGACGATGGCAACAAGCCTGATCAATGGTACATAATCACTGTCGCGAATGATTTTCAGAAATGTTGTATGCCAGTCAGGAACGTTTCTAATGCGGCGTTTCCCCTCGTCTGAAGGCGGTGGAGTAAATGATGATGATGTGGATCGAAAGGCGTACAGAGATGGAACGTACCGAATCGCAGCATGAACAACAACTTGTCAAGGCACTCTGTTGCACCCCGTCGTCGTCGACTCAAAGAATCCACCAGCTCTTGCGCTTCGATGTCGCCGAACAGATCTGTCTCCCACAAAAGGTCATCCAGTGGCGTGTCTTCGGACGTTTCGTACATCATTGATATGTCGAAACCTCTTCCCCGTGTCGCTACTGGCTTATACGCGTTTGCATACAAAATTGAAGCGTGAACCTTTTGATGGGGCATGATGAGACGTGGTTCCGACCAATGTGCGCTACAGAATGCAAAGTTAACAATATGGAGTAGCATGATGGGCGCAAGTCTCACCGCAGAGCATCCTTGCCCGGACCATGATGAGATACTTGCTGTTTGATGGCAATGCATTCGACGATGCGCCAAAGAGTTCCCATTGAATTCCTGGTACCAAATTCGATATCTTCTGGACCCCAGGTGACATCCATCGGGCGCAACACGAGACCATGTTCGACTGCTTCTCGATACATCCATAACAGTGAAATATTCCCGGCGTGATGAGCCTTTCCCGGCATATGCTGTCCACCTCTTGAGAAAATGCGTCAGTGCGATCAAGGTGATTTTCCACAAAGGGTACCCACACGTCTGAATGGCAACCAGCAAACCAGACCTCCTTGACATCTCTGGACTGGTTTCCGCCAGATGTGTGAACTTGTTGAACGTCAAGGGCATCATCAACAGAGCTGAAATCCGTCTCGCGAGAATACTCCGGCATGAATTTGACCCTCCGCTCATCCAGTGCAAGCGCGTGTCGGAAAGAACGCGCAGGCGAGGACATTGGCAGTGAGACATCCCTTCTGGTAAGTCCTACGGAGGAGACTGTATCCCTAAGACAACATTAGTTTCAGGCATCATCCAGTTGAATAAGGAACGTGGCAAATTTACCATACTCCGATGAAATGGACTGTGAGGTTGTCCCAGCAAAATGTATCCTTGAATTCCCTAGCTATCTGCCTCACCTCTAGCTTCCCTGGTCGAATTGCCTCGTAGTAATCGTAAGCTCTATGGCCGACATTGGTCACCTCCGTGTCGACCATGTTCGAGTCAATAGGCGGGTACTCACGTGACGATCTGTCTCTTCGTTGGCGTCCTTATCAATCCAACCTGATACACGTATTCAGGTCCACAAGCATGACAAAGGCTTGAACCGATTAGTCCCATACCTCATGAATCATCCCTGCAAGTACACGGACTTGATATGCACCTCGAGAGAACCCTAAGACATAACCATATGCATCAGTTATGCAAGCTACGAAGAAGAGCTCGTCCCACCAAAAAGGAATATACGATCCCCTTCTTCATACCTTTCAGCTAACCAGCCATAAGCTTCTTTGATATTTTTGTCTACACTCCTGTCGCAAAACATGATTTCTTTGAAATGAAAAACAGGGAAACATGCCGCAAACCATGCGACCGCCATGTCAATTGTGTCTGCGACTGAATCCATCACACGGCCAAGACCACTTTGCGATTTTGACCGCGTGCCAATTCCACTTGAATAATACGCATGTTGCTTTGTACTGGTCGCTTTGAGATCAATAGCATTGAATAGTTTGATTACATTAGTTTTCTTTGCAAAGTAGTGAGCCCAGAAAGACAAGCCAGACAGACAGACAAGAAAACCGATAATCACCCTCCGACCGAATTGATTTGCCGTACCGTCAATGCAGACGACGAGGTTTTTGCCAGCCGAGTAAGTTTGCGCGTCCTCTGACTTCATGATACGCTCAACATGAAGTGGGGAAGTGGAGGTATCGGTAGTCTCTGCAGCCATGACAAGTGTTCAGCTAAGGTGTGGAGATGGAGCGCAGGTTACACCGTGAAGAACTTGAAAGGCGGGAGTCGAGGTTATGATGGTTGCACTTGCCCACAGCAAAACTGAACTGACGGCAACGGTCCTGTGAATACGTTAGTAAATATAACTTCTTCACATGAACCCAAAAAGACGGGCATCTGCCTTTCTGCCTGGCAATGAGCCAGCCCACAACATCATGGCCTATCAAGCCTTCGATTAGCCGCTCACCTCAAGCTCCGACTGAAGGCGCCCGTCGACACACGCACTACACGTTTCAAATGCATTGAACATTTCGATTCAACGCTTTTCACTTGACTGCCCGCAAGCCGTCATGGGTTTGATCGATCATGGTTGGCATGCCGCACGACGTGTTCCCGTTTGTGCCACTCCTCGGTCCTGCGCACGTGCCCTGACTTGTTAATTACTATGTAAAGGAAGAAGGGAGAAGCTGGGGCCGCGAGTATCATCATTTTATTACGCGGCCAATCTGCTTAATATGATGCACGTATGTAGTGAGCTCGGTGGATGTCATAGACTAATATCCGGGCCAGGGTCCCTACTGACAGTACTAGCCAGTTGAGTGAGCATTTATTGAGTTGCAATAGAACCATTGTACAAAATTACAACACTAGAGATATCAATACGATGATACTATGGGGGACTTCAAGGACCGTAAAAAAGCTTAACGATCCAGTGCGATCGCAAACTCTCTGTTTGCTAAGAATTTCTACCAGCCCGGGATTTGCGTCGTCTAATCACACTGAACGGTCGTCCACATCAATATTGCATACCTGACGGGAAAAAAAGAACCTAAACACGTACTTGAACACCTCGACAGACAGATAAATTGGCGCGCCAACGACCAGCGCAACCACTGTTAGCGCCGAGAAGCCGATGGATGCGCCGAGCGCCACCGGCAAGAGTGCCGTCCCCGCCGCGGTATACCCCAGGAACATGAAAGCGCGCTCCCAGTGCTGAACGCCAGGTGGAAGCGTATCTCCGATCCACATTAGGTCCTCCTCCGATAGTTCTTCGTTGACAGCTGTGATCATCTTGTCCAGCATCATGGTCACATCAGCTGTAAGGAGTGTATTGTAGTGCGCTTGAGTCGGCGGCGAACGCTGAAAGATGGGATAGTAGG
Source organism: Leccinum uliginosum (assembly GCA_038091455.1). NCBI lineage: Eukaryota > Fungi > Basidiomycota > Agaricomycetes > Boletales > Boletaceae > Leccinum > Leccinum uliginosum. The sequence continues at coordinate 6,500 of JBBPOM010000710.1, read as the reverse complement.
CGACATACATTTGGTGGGAGCATAGATACGCCATGGCGCTGTCTCCCTCTCGGCGATGAGTTTTTTGTGTTTATGTATTCGCTCCAAATCGCGGTATTGAGGCATGCCACGTATAAACTGCTGTAGTGACTCTGCAAAGACGCCCATCAGTTCCAGCGCACTTCAAGACAACACACGATACGTTCTATTTAGAGCCAAATTACGCAGCGTGCACGCGGGTCCCATCATCCCCGAGGCTGGCCGAGGTAGCATATCTAGCGCGTCGAGCGAGTGACTCTCTGTGGACTCGGTGGTCCTCGCAGGCGGGTACGCTCGACTTTCGTTGGCGAAATTTAGAGACAGAGAAGATGAACTTGGCTGCGAAGGCTGGGTATGCTGGTACTTTTCCGGGAGAATCAACTTGAAAATTGTCTTTATGTAGGGTTCGATGACCTTCGCTGCGTCCGCTGCAGTTACAAAACATCAGAGGAAGCTCTCAGCAAGATGATGGCGGCGATGCTTACGCATCTGAGCTAATGCAGTCAATATCGTCACCCCTGTCTTCTGGACCCTCCAATCAGGGTTCCGGAGGAATTCTAAACTCTTTGCGACAAGCGCCTGAATATCGGTATTTGACGGGTCGGCTAGAATGTTTTAGCCATGACGAACCATTATCCTCATCCCTAGACGTACTAGAGTTCTTATCCTTGTAAAGGAATCCAGAAAGGATGTTCTTTAGTTGGAACTTCCCTGCTTTCCTTCCTAGCACCTCCATCAAGTTGTGCTTCATTACGCCTTCACGCAACACGCCTGGCTCAGGTAAATCAGCACATTGAACGATATCATCAACAATCAGTGATAGAGCATTACTGTGTTGCATGAAATGTATAAAAATTGTGAGCCCTTCAACTTGACCTATAGCATCGTCGAAATAGTCCAACCGCAGCATGCTAACAATGTGTTTCGGAAGGAGTGCGTTCTTCTCGATGGAATCTTTCATGTCAGCTAATATGATCTTGAGTACCGAAGCCTTAACGACAACATCCCACTCACGGTGTTCTTTCAAACAAGTAGCCAAAGCGTACGCGGCGAGCAATGCGCTACCTTTGTGTCGCAGTTGATCAACGAATATACCAACCAGGTTGATCTCGTGGAGATACGTCCGGAAGACAAGAGCTGATGAACGATCAGTGCATACTCGTCGTTGTTCAAATTAGTCTTACTCTTGCATAGCCACAGGAGCGTCATCGTCATCGAGGTACGCACTCGAGGACTCCCTTTCTGAGTGGCCTTTGTCAAATTTCTGATAATCTTTTTCTGTTCTTCATCCAGCCGCTCGGCATCTGATACGGTGTACGTTACAACGATAATGAGGCATAGTCCAAAGGAATTTCGCTCACTGAGTCCAAAAGCTAGCCCAGGATCGGTGCCGCCATTTTCTCCGCTGACCCATATGTTGAAATTCGTGCGGACTAAGGCGCTAGCGATATTCGCTCTAACGCGAGCGTCGCGAAGATATGGATGTTCTATAACAAAGTTAAACAAGGAAGCACAAGTCCAAAAACGCACAGCCTACATACGTTGCTCTTTGGGATCGTGAACGACAAACCATATTTGGACGGCAAGAGGGCCGATTATCCTGTCACGCTTCTTCGTCAGTTCGTAGATCCTAGGCTTCACCACGGAGCATAGAGTCCTGGCTGTTCGTTATGGTATAAGCGATCAAGGTTTATGGCTCGTCAGCAAAGCGTGGGGAAAGTTACCTTCTTGGATTCGTGCCAGCGTCAGCATCATGCGCAGCGCAGCAACCAAAAAGTTTGGGTCTAGAATGATTAGTCTAGGAACGTGGTCACCAAAGGTATTACCCTTACCGTTCACTTCTAATACCTGTTGGAGCCTTGGCACATTGAAATTCGGGAAATTCTCTCCGAGCTTCTTGATAACAAACACGCGAGTAGTCACTGATGGATCATGAATAACCCCCCCAAGATGCATGATGATCAGAAACGCACCACACTGCAAGAGGCTATCCAATCCATTCATCACCTGCACGAAATTGTTCTCCCGCTGTCCAGAAGACGGTACCTTTCCTTTGGCCGTAGTGGTGATGATAAAATCAACGAATTTGACGAAAGTTTGCAAGACATCCGTGGTAAGAATGTGCCGACGCAAATCCTCGTGTCTTGTCAAGGCACTCAAAAGAGCGACCGTACCCGAACTGTATTGAGGCCTGTGTTGTGCCAAAATGCTGCTGAGGCAACTTTTCGCATTATCAAATGCACTCGTTGAAGGCATCTTGCGAGGCCGCACAGGATTCTGCGAGTGCAGCCAAGGTTCGCAGGCTGTAACCGAAATCTATACATGACGTGCACATCGGAGGGAGAGATGGACGCTCACAAGCTTCATAATAAGCCACAATGGCAACAAGCCTAAGGAATGGCTCAGAGCCATCGTCGTCAATGATTTCCTCAAACTTTTCTTGCCAGTCTGGTACGCTGCTAATGCATTGCTTCCCTTTGTCTAGAGATGGGGGAGTAGTCAATATGATGTCCATCAAAACGGGGAAAACCCACTGAATCGCAGCATGAACAACAGCATATCGAGGCATTCTGGTGCAGCCAGTCGTCGACTCAACGAGCTTACCAGCTCTTTCGCTTCCATGTCGCCGAAAAGATCTGTCTCCCAGGAAAGTTCGTCCAGCTCAGCGTCTTCGGGAGTTCCATACATCATAGATATATCGAAACCTCTTCCTCGTGTTGCTAGCGGCGCATACGCATTCGCGTACAAGATGGAAGCATGGATTTTTTGATGGGGCATAATGAGACGTGGTTCCGACCACTGTAGGCTACAAATTGCGAAGTCAACAATAAAGAGCAGCGTGACGGGTGCAAGCCTCACCGCGGAGCATCCTTACCCGGACCACGATAAGATACTCGCTGCTTTTTGGTGATGTATTCAGGGATATACCACAAAGTACTCATTGGATTCCTGATGCCAGGGTCAATACCATCCGGCCCCCATGTAATATTCGTCGGGCGCAATACGAGACCATGCTCAACTGCTTCTCGATACATCCATAATAGTGAGATATTCCCGGTGTGATGAGTTTTGCCTGGCATATGCTGTCCACCTCTTGAGGAAATGCGTCAGCGCGATGAGGTAGTTCCACAAGGGGTACCCACACGTCCGAGTGATTGCCAGCAAACCAGACTTCCTTGATGGCGCCGGACTTGCTGCTGCCAGATGTATCAACACGTTGGACGTCAAGGGCATTCTCAGCGGTGTTGAAACTCGCTTCGCGAAAATACTCTGGCATGAGTTTGACCCTACGCTCGTCCAGAGCAAGCGCGTGTCGGATGTAGCACGCAGGCGAAGACATCGGAAGCGAGACATCCCCTCTTGATAGTCCTACGGAAGAGACCGTATCCCTAAACAAGACCAGTTTCGGGCAGAGTTCGACTGAGTAAGGAAGGTAGCAAATTTACCATACTCCAATGAAATGGACTGTCAGTTCGTCCCAGCAATATGTTCTCTTGAATTTCCTAGTGAAATGCCTCGCCTCGGGCTTCCCTGGTTGAATTGCTTTGTAGTGATCGTAAGCCCTACAATTCCTCAATGTCTAGTATGTTCGAGTCACCAGATAGCTACTCACTCGGTGATCTGTCTCTCTGTTCGTGTCCTTATTAACCCAACCTGACACACTTGTTCAGATCCACAGGACGACAAGGGCAATCGATTGGTCCTATACCTCATGTATCATCCCTGCAAGAACCTGGACTTGATATGCGCCTCGAGAGAACCCTAAAACAGGATGATCAACTACACAACATGCGAAGTGGCTCCGGCCCACCAAAGAGAAATATGTAATCCCCTTTTTCATAGTTGTCTGCTAGCCAGCCATACGCCTCTTTGACGTTTCTGTCTATCCTCCTGACTTGGAACATTCCGTTGCAATGCGAAGTAGGTGAATCTAACATGATATGCAAACCATACAACGTCATGCCGAATGTGTCAGAGACCGATTCCTTCATACGATCGACGAGGGTGTACGCGTACCAATTCCGCTGGAATAAAACACAAGTTGCTTTTTCTTGGTCGTTTCCAGATCGATAGTGTGGCATAGTTTCACTACATTGGTATTCTAACCATGGTGATGAATGAGACCAGGATGTCGTTCTACAGACGGAACAATTACATTGCGACTGACATGGTTTGACGATGGGCCGTCAATACAGACGACAAGGTTCTTGCAGGTCGTGATAACTGGCTCGCTTGTTCGTATCCTGACATCCTCGACATGAGGTGGGGCGGAGGTACCAGAAGTCTCTGTAGCCATGAGAGGTGTTGAGTTGGGGTGTGGAGCTCAAGAAGTTAGCTACGGCGTTGTGGACGTGTGAAATGTCCGCGAGGCTGAGGTGCAGACGTTCCGAAGCGCTCAGTTCTCAGGTCTGAGGGAACAAAAGGTGATGAAATTAACTGACGGTCACCTGACTATCTTTGTAACGTAACACAGATGTTAATTTACCGGCTCCAGGCTCCAGGTATGGCTGGAGTTGGAGTGCACACCGATCTGAGTCATTCTGCTCGTTTTGCAAGCTTCTGATAAGCCAAATCCAGGGTCCTAGCTGTATACTTCATAACGCTAAGCGCTCAAAAGACTGCTCTTTGAGCGCTTACAACTTTCCACCGTCAGGCTGGGCTGGCAGCAGGTGGTCCATCCATCCAGCAGCGAGATCCTCAGGTATCGTATCAAAATTCAAAATAATTCAAGCTTGGGCGCACTCGAACTCGTGTTGTTATTTATGTAAGTAGTCCTCTCTGTTGATTGTTTCTGACAACTCATTGAACGTTTAGCCCTCCATCATTATGTATTGTTCTGCGCGGGTCTGATGACCTCACTGAGAGACATCGCCGAGGATCAAGCTTTCAAGCCTGAGGCCTGCCACAGGAATAAGTACATTGTGCAGCCATAAACGTTTGTTGAGAACATCGGTGTGCTCTCGTCATCGTTTGGAATGTGGCATGTGAAAACGTTTCTGAAAGGGCATGCCCGTGTGCCACTGGTCTTTCAGAATACGCGATCGGTACAACGTGGCCAGGTTATGTGGTTCGGAAGCGGCGTGGCAAGGGCTTCTGGAGAGGCTGTGTGTAACACATGCAGTAGCAGCGAGGACTCGTCGGACTCGGACGTGTCTCTGCTGGGCTAACTTTGCGCCATATGCAAGGCCAGCTGAACCTGAAAGACAGAGCAGAGTAAGAAGCAGAGCGACAGTACTAATATATATACGAGGCCCAGGCTGCCGTCAAATTCAATCCCGGGATACATAACCACATCTCGAACCTCACTTCTACCCCGTTTCGGAGATGCTTATCTCTACCACACTGGCTCTTCGACATCGACATCCTAGGGGCGCCGTCCATCATCATCATCCCAGTCAGCTTTACGAGAATCCAAATCGGCCTCGACTTTGTGCTCGACCTCGTAGTAATGCAGATTGTTCAAGGCGCGCTTGCTCTGATAGCGCGACACCAACCGTCGGATCGACCTATGCCGTCCGAGTCCACTGATCAGCATAACTGCACTTGACACAAAATGCCATCACCGTACGCACCCATATGCATGAACCGACAAATATATCGGTGCGGCCACAGCTAGCATCGCTATCGCCGGGATGCCCAGCAACGCAGGAAGAACAGTCACCATCGCTCTGTCGCGCAGCAACGACCCCAGGCGATCCCAGTGTTGAATGTGAGGAGGCAGGGTATCTCCAGTTGTCATGAGACCTTCTTCCGAAAGAAGCTCTTCGTCCACAGCTTTAATCACCCTGTCAATCATGTCGACGACATCGGCTAAGAGAAAGTGCTCAGTGCCAGTGTGCAGCCTCAATACCGCTAACAAAGGTCGCTCACTTCGATCGGGAGTCTTGACGCGCCAAGGAGATGTATCTTTCTCCTGGATGAGTGTTGCAGACAGATACAAATGCTTCAAGCTGCCGTATTGTATCGTCTCGCGCGTAGCATCTCGCAATATCTCTGAAACCAATTCAAGTCATTGCCTCACTGATACCACGGGCTGAACACTTACTATTCTGTGCTAGATTGCGCAGCGCGCACGCAGGCCCCATCATCCACGAAGGCGGCCGGGATGGTACATTCAATGAAATAACTGAACGAGCGTCGGTGGACTCGTTGATCGTCACAGATGATTGCATACGATCATTGTCGAGGGAAATTGTCCGCTCTTGAGTTGCTCTTGGCGCACGGGGGTGGATCGGCAGATAACCCTCGGGCAGAAGCATCTCGATAATCTGAGGTATGTGAGGTTTGATGGCCTGTACGCCATATTCTAAAGTCGCAAGACATCAGATGCGATTTTCCGAACAGCAACCGCGCGTACCTGTCATTGCCAACGCAGAAAGAATCGTCACACCCGCTTTCTGAACCTTCCATTCAGCGTTCTGCAGATGCTTCAAACTCTTCTCGACAAGATTGTGAGTCCAAGTATCGCCCTCGCCTAATGT